>CAJNOL010003619.1:0-21085 GCA_905250125.1 Rotaria sordida
TCAGAATACCTTTGCATACGAATAAATAACACTCAAAAACAACATAGTAATGAGAAAATAATCATATGAAAATATTTTTCCACATCATATGCATCTTACAATAGTATGAAGAAGTCATCGAAAAAATAGCTATGTTTGTCATTTTTGTTCATGGAGATAAACATGTTGTATTTTTATAGCTTATGAAAGTCAGAAGGTAGAAAGGACACTTCAAAAACCTATTTGCTAACGATTTAATTATGAATATGAGCTATGAACCGTGTTTCATCTTTAGTGAAATAATTAGCCTATTTCGCCGAAATACGAAGTGATATTGAAATTCTTTCTTGCCCGATGACTTAGGAGATACCTTGTGTATAAAAAAAATAACATCAATCATTTTCTTATTCATTGTTCAATCGCAAGGTAACTCAAACAAGATAACGTTCGAAGTAGGCTTTTCTTCTTTGCTTATTTATTTTCCCTAGAGAAAAAAAGTTGATTTTATAATCTGAATTTTTCTATATTTCAATTTCATCGAAAAAAAACTTTTCTAGTGTTATAAAGTTGAATTAAAAATGGAAAGCAGTGACTCGTACTAAATGTTGTAAATAAAGAAAAAAAATGACAATGATTAAAGTACGCAAAGACTAAAGATGCAGAAGAGATATGTGACCATTGAAAGACATGTTTGCTCATTTTATTCAAAACTTTTGATTTGTCAATCTCATTCGCTCATCATCGATTTATACTTATTCTATATTCTTTTCAGTATCGAATACACGATGAATCATTTGCATCTCGACATATGTTTCACATCTGAAAGAAGAACGTTTGCAAGTAGTATCGACTAAAGAATGAAACGAGAAAAAAAAGCAGTGTGTTATATTATTACATCATGAACGTGCAATAAGAAATCAGTTATCTCACATGATATCTTTGATTATTTTTGAGTACATGATATCTACTATTCATTTTCTAGCCTAAGTGATTACCTGGATTCTGTATTAGCTGACTATTGTCACTATTTACTCCACTTTCATTCTGTTCTTAAATCGAAATTTGATTTTCTTTGCCAACATATACGACCACATCAAGTCATTTCTATTATATTGGCCTGTGACAATGATACATTAAATCAATCAAACCTGTTCTTTTCTCGTTTTAAACTCGAACAATTCATTCATCTTCAATCATTCGATATGACTACGATTAGTGATAATAAACACGGAGGGTGTGGGGTGGGTGTGGGGTGTGGGTGGGTGTGGGTGGGTGTGGGTGTGATGTGGGTGGGTGTGGGTGGGTGTGGGTGTGGGTGTGATGTGGGCGTGCATAGGTCTAATATGAAACGTCCACACCCTCAGCCACTCCACACCCACCCACACCCGTCACCGCATTTGGTTTTTGTTGGCTCTAATAGAAACTGTTCTTCAGTTTCTTTTGTATCTTCCCCTTGTTCATCATAGAAGGACGTTAGGATCCCTAGAAAAATTGCATATTAAATATCTATGTAGTCATTTTTAAAACTTTTTACTATGAACTTGCTGCTGCTCAATAGATTTGACTCCTTGCTACGTAAGGGCAAACATATCATAGAAGGCTAGAGTCGACTCTGTTACATAATCAGCTATATAGTACCCTAAAGCTTTAGCGTCATTACCATTCTAGATGAATTTAACATCCATTTTGGGTCGACAAGCATTTAAGAGCCATTCATTGAAGTTGTCGATTCACGGATGTGATCGATGCATAGTTATCTGAACTGTAGAAAGATCAATGTTGGAAGTCTTCACGAGTACACGTGGCATCCGCATTCGACAAGCTTTTGAACCATTGGACTTGCCTTTCGAGTATTTGTAACACATTGCAGAATGCTTGTGAATATTGCATGTTTCGACTAATCTCACTATGTCTTTGCGAAAAATACGATGGAAGTCATCTAACACAGGATTTGACGTTGGTAGGCAAGCCGGTACAACTCCATTCGTTATCGGCTAAGTTTCTTCTAAAATCAAGACAAAAGCAAAATTAAGGATATACTAAAAGCTACAAACTCACGAATTAATGCACTGTTATCGCTTGCTGTACTGGTTCGATTGTCGCTTTCATCTTTAAAAAGAATGGTCAAATTTAAAAGTACAAATGATCTAATGCAGTTATTATGGTTACTAAGAATCTGCAATTCGAATTAAACACATTTTGGATTATCGAGAATCAGTTGAAAGCTCAACTCTAGGCTAAAGCAACGATAACGTATTCTCAGAGTACGAAATTTCGTCAAATAGGCAAATGCGAATATTTCAAATCACAAATTCAAACGGTGCTAAATGTATTACCTCGAAATGGATCTAAATCTTCTTTTACAATATCTTCTAAATATTTTAGTAAATTTTCACGAAAATCTTGGTTTTGAACCTTTTCTTTTAATTGTGCTGGTGTAAACTCATGATTGAGCCAAATTCGAAGGTGTAAAGTGAAGCGAGTCTCTGCCTTGATTTTCGACAGTGTCGAAATATGCTTTTGTAGGAAGAAGTACACTACCGAGCACAAGACTTTTCAAGATGCTTTTTATTAAACAGTTAAAGAATTTTGCAGTAGCAACAGGATGTGTTGCGATAATTTGAGCATGTTCATAACTTGTGTCCAACACTTCTGGCAGAACTTTGTCAAGATCTAGATCAACACCTACAAAATAAAATGCTACTGGACTATGTATGTAGGCTGGATTAATTGGTAGGAAGAGAGTTGGAAGACCGAGATTAAAACACAAAGAATGAATTTTCGTACGTAGAGTCGACCGTGAATGAACGGAATCCATAACATGACCACCAATCACTTTGATATGCTTCATGAGCGTATTTATTCTTTCATTAGTAACTTTGGAATAAGACGCTTTTGAGATGTTGACAAGGGCCGTTGTTACATCTTCAGAACTCAATAATTCAAGAAGTTGTGCGGACTACTGAAAGTACGGCTCTGATGTTATTAATTTGGCATGGAAGCACGCGATTCAGCGTTGTAAAATATTGAAGACAACAAATATGAATGATTAGTGTTCTTCGAAACGATGATCTCCGTACGAAAGAAGATATCTGAGATGCTCACGAAAATTAGTTTGGGCCGGTCGAGAGTAATCTTCGAGTGTATCACATCCATACGGAAAAATGTAGGAAAGATACTCAATAAAAGATTTGGATTAGAATATTCATTGGCCGGTCTGTTACCACGAGGAATTATATACACAGTATCTTGTTCAACGTTTTCCTCGATGTCTTTTTTCAGCGTTTTATCACCCATTTGTATCTTTATGCATTCTAAAAGATGTTCAACAACGTTATCAGACGAAATTTTGGTACCGTTAACATGCAAGATAGCACTACAACACAAACAATGTTAGATACAAATATCAATGCCTTTTTGCTTTACCTCGCAATTATTGGTATAGCTGTTGTAGTGTTGGACTGAGATGCATTGATCAGAGGGTTAAAACTATAAGTTGTCCTTCGTTTTCAACCGCTTCTACCTTAGCGGAAATTTCCATTGTTGCCCAGAAATACTTCGGGACATCATTCTCAAGTAATTTATTGATTGTTAATTGATTAATTGTAACATATCGATGGAGTAGACTGTTTGGGCTAAGTCATTTAAGTGCATCAGAAACCTTCGTTTTTCGAACAATCAAAATATTTTTTAGTTGACTTTTTTGTGGAGTGCGACAATTAACGAAAATAATTTTTAGAGAATCACATAGATCATCTAATTCTAATGGCAGGGTAGTAGCTATGTTAATAACATCTTGAGGAAAGCTTATGCAGTTGCCTTTTAAAGTTGATTGAGCTGTGCTTGTCGAATGAAAAGACGAATATAATTTCACAATGCAGCTGTTATGGTGGTAGAGAGCAATAAGTGTTTACTCAGGAATGGTTAGTCCTTGTAATTGCTGTGGCACACCTCCCATTTATACTTTATTGGCAGCTGAAGACTTGCGTATTTTTGCTTTCAGCACGGACTACCAACATTTTGTACAAATGTCGCAGTATACCGAAGATTGTCTCTTTTTATCAAAAGCTTTATGACTCCTTGCTTTATAGAGAAATATACTGTTTACCCAAGTAAATGATTGATCATCCATTGATGATTTTGTATTCCTATCGATAATAAAAAGAAACCTGATTAATCTTGCTAGTTTAAGTATTACAATGATTCAGCTGCTTCTCTTTCGTCTCAACCGAAAGCTAAACCAAGATCGTTATTCTTGTTAAACTTATCTTTTGAATGGAACTTGCTCATTCGTTGCATAATAGAAATTATGTCATAAAGATCATTATGTACTCTAAGCAATTCAATCGATGGAATTTCGCACAAGGGTATGTGTCAGAGGTCACTCTTATAGCAACGAACATTACAAATGCCACAAATATTCTCTGCTAGAGAACTCATCGACATATGTCGACTGGAGTTTTTTGAGCAGTTAATCGTGCATTCCATTTGAATAGGTTTTGGTTATTCAGTGTCACTACTTTTAGGATTTTTGTTTCTATCAGTAACCGTTTGTGCTTACAGATTTTTCTGAAGACGTTTTCTCTTACGAGCCACTACTTGCTGTTGCTCGACTTTCTTCCGGTGCATAAGCAGCGCGTATTTCAGTACTTCTCGTGCGAGCTAGTACACGTACTTTTTCAGTTTCTTTTGGTGATATAGTAGCTCGTTTAGTCATACTCCTTCCAAGAGCAAGTGTTTGCTATTGTTCCATTTTTTTCACTGTAAAAGTAATTCGCCAAGCCACAGTTTTCTCACGAATTAATACTCGTGATTGGTTGATTTCCTCTACTGGGGTGTGGGTATTAATTGCAATATCCACACCCACGCCCTTCATTTCTTGTTGATGAATACCAGTATTTTAATTGAAAACCATACATTGAATTTAATTTTTAAACGAATTCACTGCATTTTTTAATCAATATGTCAATTTTAATCAATGAATTTGAAAAAGCATCAATTTTATGTCCACCTCATCATCAAAAATACTATTTTTTCATGCTTTTTGCATAGATTTCAAGATTTTAATGAATATGTTTTTATTTTGAAGTTACTTGATCTACACGAAAAGAGTGATTATATGGATACATGGTGTTCTGAAAAGCATAGTTTACTAGTACACTCTATTTCAAATTCTCATGGACCACATCGAATGACACTCTAATTTAAGAACTCTCTTTCTGATAAGATTATTTGATGCTCCATAGAATATTGTCACGAATTCACGCAGCCCACGGGATAGGATAGGGCAGATTTTGTTAACTCATTAGACAAAAAATTAATTCCATCCAATGTCATCCTGAGTCTGACATAGAAACTACAGGATGAACACGATTTTCACTGTGTAACTGCATTAGGAACAACCAATCGAGACCAGACTAGTGCTGACAATTAGGTTTAGCTCTAACTCACACATTTCTAAATCATCAGCCCACTATTATCCATTTTTATGCTTGTTCAAGGAAGATATCTTCTTTTGTTGAGCGCTGTAGTGATCTAGAGAAATGGATAGTAACTTATACTTTATAATCAAATCGACGTACTTGACGTTCTGCTAGTTAAGAATTTTCTCTTTTGATTAGATCTTTTCAATAAGTGAGATGCATTCACATATATAGTAGGAAGAATCTAAATTCATTAGTGCCAAATAGTATTGTCTCATGATCGCTCGCTAAATTACACATAAAACGAAAAATAAGCGTTAGATAGTTAGCATTACCAAGCGCTTACTTTACTAGGTAACCTTAAGAGATTCATTACCACCGAAGTAAGCTAGCGATGGACTAAATATCGAATATTATTGCTAGTCATGTTGGACTGACGTGTCTAGTCAGAGTATGAAAAAACCCTCCTCCTGGACTAATCCGAAACCTGATATTTCCTGGAACCTCATCTTTATTCTATCATCGACAGACGGCAGTTTACATATCAGCCACAGTCTTTTTCTAGAGAGAGATTCTTCAAGGACAGGTTCAACATCAGTTAGATATTAAATTATCATCTAGAATGAAGACTAGTGCTGGACGAGGGCTTTTTGAGACTCTGACTAAACACTTCGAGACGCCATGACTCCCGTCAGAAAATGATTTGAAACTGCAAAAAAGAAGCGTGTTGGATACCGTTCACACGACACACTCCAATGAGATGTATTTGACTAGTCCGAACGAGTCTGACATTAAATATATTATGAAGTAGAAGATCAGATTTGAACAAGCGTATAATGTTTTACTTATCTGTCATTTAAAGAATTGAACCAAACAGACGATAAGACTTCTTCTAATATGTCTCAATAAACATTTGGAGTAAGGATTTCATAGGATTTAGAATTTTTTAAAATTTCAATACCTAGAAAAAACACTTATTTTAGAACACAATTATGCAGATGAACTTCAATAAGACCAGGGTATCAGTGTTGGAGAGTATATGTTGTAGGTGTCAGGCAGGTGACGAGAAAACCAACACCAATCCAACATACCTACACCCGTACCTTAGTACTTCTACGCACTTTTAAGTTGTCGCTCAAAAGCACGACGTTTTTGTTCCTTCATCGGATTTATAGCTGTATTTTGAGCTTTAAAGAATGAAGAATGACATCAACACACAAATCAGTATAGCTATATGTAATAAGCGTACTACATAGCTTCGACGTCTGTGTTAATCTTGAAGAACTCATTCGGATTGCAATTCTAACTAGACAAAATAATGTCGATGACATATTAGATGTATGCTGATATGCATTGAATAATTAAGAATAATTTTTGCAATATTATTATTTTAGAGCGCTTTGAATTGCCAAACATCAAACGAGTACCATAATTTCGCATAATGTCGTAGAATAAGTAGTACTAACAACGTATGGATCAGATAAATGTTGTTGATCTTTCTTCTGCAATCCTAATATCTTTGGTCAATATAAAGTATAGACATTATATTTTATTATGAAATATAACTGCATAACTGTTTTGTTAATTGATCCGGCATAGTAATGGGAGCGTATTTATGAGACAATGTTCGAGTAGAAGACTTTCAAGAGTTCGGGTCTTGAAGCTTGAAAAATTTGTGAAGCGTCTATTTTAAAGTGCGTTGTATTTTCTCTGACTTCAACTCATCTAAAAAAATTTTTCGCTGAGGACGATTTTCGCCCATGCAGATTTCTTCGAATGAAATCATAATCGAAAACTATTGGATCAAATATAATTCATTCTGTGTCATGTGTTACTATAAATTAATTAATCTATTGCCAAAGCAATTAATTATCAGGGAGTTAGTAATTAACGAGCTTGGTAACCAACTGAATCAGTAAAGATGTGAGTTCAAGACTAACTCAGTTGTTAGCAACGTCAGATGACAGTCAACTTAGATGGTTGCTAACAGAGATCACAAGAAGTGCAGACGCGGGTGTCAATCGAATGTAATTATAGGTATAAGTGGAAGTGAGGTACGAGTTCCTGTGAGCTCTGGATTTTCAGTTCTTTGGTACTACACCCACACTCAGATGATCACAAAAATCAGATAGTGATTGACTCTTTCAGTAGTAGACTAATTAAATATCATCAAAATTTACACATAAAAAGGGTTTCAGTTAGGAATGCACCGGTTCCAGTTTTAAAGTGGTAGATTAGTCCCAATTCCTAGTTAGAACTGGAACTTGTGCATTTCATCAAAAAGACAATAATGCGTAAAATTGTGAGCACTAACCATGTGAACATGTGCAAGGTTGAAACTGGTAAGCGAAATAAAGTTTTCAACAATTACCAGGTTTGTCATTGCAATGAGTTAATCCAATAAAAGGGATTTAGAAAAAAGTACAAAACTGGTAAATTATCTATACTACAAAAGAGTGTGAGTGTAGAGAAAGGGGGTGAGGGTGGGATGTGAATATTAGTGGATCTAGGTGTGCCTAAAGAACTGATCCATTCTTACTTCCACGCTCACACCCGCATCCACAGTTTACCACAAACCATCCTATACTAGCACTCACCCACACTCCGTATTCATAACCATCCTATACCCCACAGCCACAGCCAAACCCACACCCACCACACACCATACAGCCAAATTCACATTCGCCACACACAATACACTCACATCCACACCGAGAAAAAAAAAACAGGTAACTCTTGAAGCCAATCATCGAATTTTCAGAGCATCTATTGTTTTTGCTCTTCTCACAGCTTGTTTTAAGCTTTGTCGATTAAACGCATCTTTCATCTAGCTGCACAAATATCTGCCAAAAAAAGCCCAACAATTAAGATAATAATATTTTATTGCCATGTTTCTTTCGTAAGCAATAAATTTTATTGTTGCTCTCTTCAAGCACCCCTCTTCAACAAATGTCAGTAAAATGATGAAGTAATCTATAAAAGGAGACGACTTCTACTGCATTTGCAGCGACTTTTGACTGTTTTAACATTTCAATTCAACTACTAAGCGCTATCAAGTCTAAAACGCAACAACAGGTAAGGAATCAATCAGAAAAGAGGAAATCAAGAATCTGTGTATCAGGGGCATCTGGATGTGTGTAGGCGTAGGAGTGACGGCATCAGTGTTGGTGACAGTGAAGGAAACACTCGTAATCGCAACTCGACACCGATCCCACAGTCACACTCAGACATCCAAAAGCACAACCATGGGTGTGGATGCTAGTCTTGACTCAACATACACCAGCACTCAGATCCTCATAGCCACAGCTACATTCGATGAGAACGAGACTTGATATCTCTTTTTCAACCACTCATCCGAATCTACAAAGTAGTCAAAAATTCCTCATAGCTTTTGAATAGATAGACGAATATCAGTTGATTATTCTATAGAAGCCAAACTTTATTTTAACATGGTTTTTAAATAGTAGTTAAAAGAACGAAAAATTGCGTTGAAGTTGAAATATACTCTATGTTTAAGTTTCAATCTTGCTTTCCATGATTTACTTGTAACGAGAATTTTTGTTTTTATCGTTCTATTTCAGAATAACAGTACTCGAATCAATGCTAGTAATTTATCAGAAATATGAAGCCAATATGCTGCGTATTCAGATATCCATATCTATTACAATATCTTCATATTCTGTATTCCTTTATTTGTCTATAGTAAGAGATGTATCCCTGAGAATTTTAGACAGGCATCAATAACTATCTATCAAAGTTTTCGAGCATCTGTGGAGTTCATTTGCGTACTCTTCAGCGAATCATAACTAACACAGTGTGATTTAGGATCTTTAACGTACATCGATACTCACAATAAAATTGTTTTAGTCCTACAACAGCACAGTCAGTTTCAATCGAATTCGGATCATATATAGACAGGGTATGAAATTACGAAAGCGGAAATTTTCGACCCATAAAGTTTTTACCTTCATAAGTTATCCAGTTCGTAGTGGAATAAAATCGCTCATATCATTACTCTGCTGTGCGTAGTCGAATAGCGACACGGTTTTGTAAGCATCATATATGATTCATACGATTGGAAATGCAGTGAACGAAGAGAATGAGGAAAAAGATGACCTTCGTGGGATTCAAGCCCACATCTCCTGCTATCCGGGCAAATGTCCTAAGCCAATTAAACCAGAAAGCGTGTCTTAATCTTGGTTTAGCATCGCAGTGTATCATCATTGACGCTAACAGGTTTTTGTTGCTGATGTAGATTTATTGGCTGGAATGTGAATGTGAGTAGGAGCTAAGAGAAAAGCCATATCGACGCTGCTTCGTTCAAGAAAGAACATACGTGAGGTAAAAAAATTAAAAGTAAATGATATATTTGTTTACTTTAAATGGCTCGAGAGAGAAAAACTACACTACTGTAGTGAATATATTGACTGCTGAGTCAGCTTTGTGGAACTCACATATTTTTCGAGGAATATGGTGAGTGTAAGTTTAAGATCAAGTTTTTGTGGCTCCCATTCCTGCTAGACTCCTCCTCATTACAGATCGTAGCAATGAAGAATAACAGCCGTCACATTTTCTAGATTTTGTTGCAAAATTGATCAAGTTATAGTTTTGAAAAATAATGAATATTACTATTTGTGAGTTGATTAATATAAATAATAGTGCTTGAGACCTGCTGTAGATATCATGAATATGTAAAACAGACATATTTGTCAATTAATTCAATGATTATAATAACAAGAATGTTAAATTAAGAAAAAAAGAATTTTAAAAAATGAAAATTCTTTTCGAAATGCAGAAATTAGAGAAGTCATTACTCTGAATATCAATTATCCTGCAAACCAGCTATAATCTACGAGAGATGTGTCACTTTATGTATTATGTATTAGTTTAATTAGGCTAGAGAGTATATGTGAGTTCTACATTTCAGCCACAAAGGAGCTGTGCTAACAAGATTTTTTATGAAATAAAAGTAACACAAATGGCTTTGATGGAACCAGGAATCTTGATACTCATCTTGTTACCGGCATATTGCCATTTTCAAGCATTAATACAGGACTTTTTGTCACTTTCAATCGCTTGGTTTCAAATTTCAGACATTTTGAAACTCGGGAACGCGATACTAACACTTTGATCAGACTATAGATAATGCTATAAGAATATTTAGCTGGGCAAAGCGAGCACGGAGAATGTTGATGATATCATGTGGATATAAAGCATATTTTTAACATGCTCGGAATATGCAATTTCCGTAGGGATTACCGAATATGGGAATCTACATTTTCAACTCTTGAAGAATGATGGTTTGTTTCATTCCGCTCCTTAACGTGCTGCCAACGAATCATTTTCCATATCTAATACTTCTAATATCCTATCTTCAGTGCAACTCATCCTTTCAGCAGAGGGTTAGCAGCGTTTGCGCTGCGTTACTTGTGATATAAGAGAAGGGCAGGATGAAGCTATTTCGTATGTTAGCGACATCCCTCTAACATAGATACTACTACGACCTAAGTTTATTATTATTCTAAACTAATTTCGTTCTGAGGGTGTGGGTGGTGGTGGATGCGTGTAATGTGTGGGTGTGGGTGCGGATGTGGGAGTGTGAGGTGTGAGAAGAAGAAGAATACTCCTGTCTTGCGGCTACCTTCCAGTATGGGGTGCTATCCAAGGATAGTTTCAGAAGCGCGATGTTTTTCCTGCAACTATTACTAGTTGCAGCTCTGGATAGAAGGCTGGCCTGACTCAGAGTTCTTCTCGCTTAATCGCTTAAGCTTCCCATACATACTGACTAACCACATACGAGCCATAAAGGCTTTGTGCATGTCGACAACGTAGTCAGCTTGCTATCGGATGGGTGATCCGAGACAACACAGCCGTTAGTGACTTGTCCACGGTCATTCTATGTATGATGACGCCGAGGTTCGAACACACTATCCTGCGAATATGAGTCGAACATCTTTACCATTCAGCCATAGCGGCTCGAGGTGTGAGTGTAGGCCTTGAACTCACCAACATCCCACAGGGTGTGGGTAGGATGTGGCTAGAGAGTGTGGGTGTGGGCTTTGGGTGTGAGTGTGGGCGTGAGGTGTGGGTGTGAGGAAAAGAATGATATCTACACTCATACTGTTACGAGCATTACTCTCACAGTATGTTTGTTCTTTTTCTTTCTTCTTTCTTTTTCTCCAGAGGGCATGGGTGAGCGTGTGGATGTATATATGCAACAAAAACACTCACGACCACATCCAATCCCGCAGCCACAACCATTGTCACACGCACACCTCACACCCAATGTAGCTGTAGGTGTGAGCGTCAATAATCTCTTCATGCACACTCACATTCACATCCACACCCAGCGTGGCTGTGAGTGCGAGCGTGAGTAATCTTTTGATGTACATCCACACCCAGCTACACTCATATCCACATTCACACCAAGCTACACTCACATCCGCATCCACATCCACATCCACACTCATTCACACTAACGCCCACACACCCCACACACCTCACACCGACAACCTGTCATACCCACGTCCACATCGACACACCCCACACCTACACCTACACCGACACCCACACCCGCGCCGCATCCTAGGGTTCTGTTAGTCTCACTGAGGCCTACCTATAGCCGAAAGATGAAACCAAAAGCTTGGGATTAGTTGGAGTAGTTCTCTCGTAAGACAAGACTCACACCCACACTGGCATCCCTCTTTGGCGTCACTCGTGGTTTTTTCTTTTGATGGAAGCTTTTCTTCTATTGTGTAGTGTCCTTATCATAGAGTGCTTATGTGATAAGAATTTCAGAAAAACGAAAGAAAGAAGGTAAACACAGACAGCAGCAAAAGATAAAGGTTTGACACACTGCAAAAGTAAGATATGAATCATTCGAAAAAAAAACTCGTCATCAGTGTAAGGTGCAAAACAATTCTAACAACAACATCATACTATTAACTATACTCAAAATATTCAGGGTTCAATTACTTGATCGTGGTGAATAAATTATTAGAAAGGATCGAAATGCCAAAGAAACTATTTTTAATGTGATACACTTAGCGTCAAGAGACTACGAACAGTCTGGTTCTTTTTTGTTTCACTCTTTTTCGTCCATTTCAGTTATTGAAGAGATCAGAAACAAAAATCTGTATAATGCAACTGTAACTTTGATGAGATTATGTATCAAAAAACGACGAAAACTATGGTAAAATTTGAGTGTGGGTAAGAGTAGTACTGGAAAATTTTCCGCTCACAAACCAATCTGCACAGATGAAGGTCAGAATTGGTCTGTCAGAGATCGATATATGACAATAACGACGAAAAGCTTCTAATCATGGTGAAATCTGTAACAGTGAGAACAGAAAGCTTCGATTCACTTACTGATTTAACGGAGTTAGAAGGACAACTTTTATCACTGACAGTTATGTGAAACATCAAGGACCAATCACTTTGAACCACGGAACAGTTCGTTAAACTGTTGACGAAACAGCTCCGTTCCGACCGACTACGAGCGAAACTCAGACCGAGAAACTTTGGGCTACATGGTCGTGCTTCGAAGTTAGTGTGCAAGGGTTCGTTCCTTCCACCAATTTGTCAGAGCAGTACTGGAAACCTCAGGACCACCGAGCAATCCAGATAAAACAAACCTAAAGAGCTTTGCAGAACTGAGAAATCTGTCAAGATGAAAGTTGACAAATTCAAGTAGTATGAAAGTCGCTGAGAGTCACAAAGAAGAAATCGTGCTCTCATAAACGCGGGTGACGGTGAAAATACAGAAGCCGCGATCATCAAGCAATTTATCAGGATCTCAGCGAAAATTTTCAAGTGATACAGAAAATTATAAGAACCCAGGCAGAGAAATCCAATCATTGAATCTTGTTGGATCCGTTCAGAATCAATGTTGGATTATGTAGGAAATGGTCGGATTCTATGGAGTTGAGTCCGAAATTCAGTGATCCAAAATTCGACGAATATAGGACCGAGAAAGAATCCTATCGGATCCGACAAGTTTCGATGGGTGGATTCGATAAAGTCTTATCGGAACCTCTGACGAAAATTAAGAGATCTGACAGGGTTCAGTCGGATTTGAACTATTAGCGTTCTATAGTTGTTCTGCTTCCAATTCATTATCATTTATTTACTATATAATAAATAATTACATTTATGACGCCGGCAGTAAAAATATACCGTTTACCTTTATTAAGACCCAGACGTACGATAAAGGGATTTCCACCCTTTGTTAATAAGACTTTCGCCAGTTATTGGGGAAAGTCCGGAGGGCGTATTGACGAATGTTCATTGAACTTTCATCAATTGATGAATGTCCACGGGACGAATTGGCAAAAGTCTACTCAACTTTCGCCGATTATTTGGTGAGAATCTTGTAGATTTTTGCTAGTATTGGCAAAAGTTGAGTGGATTTTCGCCAATTAACAGAACAGTATAAACGCAGCACATATGCGAGAACTGTACCCAGTGGTATTAAGATGTATCTTAATGCACACACTTGCAGTGTGTTCGAATATGATCATATTAATGTTTAGTTATAAGATGCTCGATTAGAAAAGAAACAGTAAATAGTATGGTGTCAAATGATGCAGAGCTAAGAGAGAAAAAAAAGCGAGAATAAGATATATGAAAAATAAATTTATCAAGAACAATTTAGTCACGATCTGGTGATAAACTCGACGATGAACATGATGAATCTGATTTTGAAATATTGTTTTTGTTTTGGTGTGGGTGTGGATGCTGATGTACCTGCTTCTTTGCCAATAAAAACACCCACACCCACAGTCACACTCACATCCACCCACACTCACCCACACCCACGGTAGCTTTTTTTTCTTTCGACAGGATCCTTATTGATTCAATTCAATCGAGCAATCAAACAAATGGTTTGTACATAGAACCATAAACAAGAGAATGTTAGAAATAATAGAAACAATCTTATTGATTGGCAACCAAAAAAAACAATATTTCAATCATAGCTGAGAAAATAAAATCGTTCGTCAAAGTACATATTCATTTTTTTAATACATAAGAACTTTTATTCATTTATTTTATTCTACTGCGTATAACATGGGTTGTGGTGCATCAGTGGCAACAGACAAATCTGTCGTAAATTCCACGACTCCTGTCAATATAAGTTCACCCACACATCCTCACCGCTCTCAAGTCTCTATCACGAACGGAGAAAAAGGTCAGCAACGTATACAAGCTCTAGATCTTGTACAAAATTATTTTCTTCTTTGGCTCGATGGTAATCTAGACGAGTCGAACGAAGATTTTCAAAATTCAATTAAACAATTGCAACTAGCCGTCGATACCATTGAGAAATTTCGTGATGCCAATGAATGTCTTAACTATATTTCAAGTTTCAAAAAGCAAAAAGCGTTTCTTATTGTATCTGGGGCTCTTACCGAAAATGTCGTACCACGTGTTCACGGCATGTCTCAAATTTATGCAATCTATATATTTTGTCGCAAAAAATCAAAATACGAACAATGGGAAACGAAAGAGTGGCCGAAAGTAAGAGGTGTATTCACGGAAATCCACTCGATTTGCGCTTCCGTTCAGCAATCAGCTCGAGAATGCGATGATGATACTGTTGGAATTACTGGTGAATTAGAATCATCATTTATGTATACAACATTTTTCAAAGAAATTGTACTTGAAATTGATTTTGACGAAAAGAAAACAATTCCAGAGCTTGCTGATTATGCTTGTCAACAAACGGTGTATACTAATAACAAAAAAGAACTAGAACTCATCAACAAATTCGCCCAAGAATATCACGGCAATATCGACAACAATTCTGTTCAATGGTATACTGCTGAATGTTTCACATACAAAATGTTAAACAAAGCACTAGGTAATCTAGACGTTAATACTTTACTCAAAACAGGTTTCTTCATGCGTGATCTTCATCAAAATATCCAACAACTTCACGACGAACAATTGAATAACAAGGATAAACCATTTCCAAGTGTAGCTTTCCGTGGTCAAACTATGACACAACAAGACTTTGAAATCAAAATCCAACCAGACAAACTCATGTCTTATAATAACTTCTTATCAACAAGTGAACTAAGAAATGTTGCTGTTCGTTTTATTCGCCGAAAACTTCTAAGCGACAACACTAAAATTGGTGTACTCTTTATCATAACAATTGATCCATCAATAAAATCGGTTCCATATGCTCGCATCGCTAAATTCAGCAAATTTCCAGACGAACTAGAAATTCTCTTTTCAACGCACACTGTATTTCGGATTCGACAAATCAAAGAAATCCAAGAGGAAGAAATGAAGATATGGCAAGTCAAACTTACACTTACTAGTGACGGTATCGATGAAGAGTTGAGTGCGCTTACAAAACAAATACGGATGGAGATCACTGGTACTGGTTGGGACCGAATGGGCTTATTATTATGGAAAATGGGTGAGAATGATAAAGCAGAACAAGTTTTTACGATGTTACTCGAACAAGCACCCGATGATGACAATAATAAAGCATATTGTTATCACTGCCTTGGGCTCATTAAACGTAACCAAGGACAATATAATGTAGCCATCGACTTTTGCGAAAAATCACTCGCTATCTGCGAAAAAATTCTTTCTCCGAATCATCCCGATTTGGCTACTTCCTACAACAACATCGGTGCAGTGTATAACGACATGGGTGACTACTCGAAAGCACTTGAATTTTACGAAAAAGCACATAAAATCTACGAAAAAGCTCTGCCTCCGAATCATCCCGAGTTGGCTACTTCCTACAACAACACTGGTGGAGTGTATAACGACATGGGTGACTACTCGAAAGCACTTGAATTTTACGAAAAATCACATCAAATCTACGAAAAAGCTCTGCCTCCGAATCATCCCGATTTGGCTACTTCCTACAACAACACCGGTCGAGTGTATCACAACATGGGTGACTACTCGAAAGCACTTGAATTTTACGAAAAAGCACTTAAAATAAAAGAAAAAGCTCTGCCTTCGAATCATCCCTCATTGGCTACTTCCTACAACAACATCGGTCAAGTGTACAAGAACATGGGTGACTACTCGAAAGCACTTGAATTTTACGAAAAAGATCTCGAGATCACGAAAAAAGCTCTGCCTCCGACTCATCCCGATTTGGCTATTTCCTACAACAACATCGGTCTAGTGTATAACAACATGGGTGACTACTCGAAAGCACTTGAATTTTACGAAAAAGATCTCGAAATCACGAAAAAAGCTCTGCCTTCGAATCATCCCTCATTGGCTACTTCCTACAACAACATCGGTCTAGTGTATAAGAACATGGGTGACTACTCGAAAGCACTTGAATTTTACGAAAAAGCACATCAAATCTATGAAAAAGCTCTGCCTCCGAATCATCCTCATTTGGCTACTTCCTACAGCAACATCGGTCAAGTGTATAACAACATGAGTGACTACTCGAAAGCACTTGAATTGTACGAAAAAGATCTCGAAATCACGAAAAAAGCTCTGCCTTCGAATCATCCCGATTTGGCTACTTCCTACAACAACATCGGTCTAGTGTATAACAACATGGGTGACTACTCGAAAGCACTTGAATTTTACGAAAAATCACTTAAAATAAGAGAAAAAGCTCTGCCTTCGAATCATCCCGATTTGGCTATGTCGTACTGGCACTTCGGCTCGATAAATGAGAAGATGCATAAATATTCGGAGGCACTTTCATTTTTAGAAAAGGCACTTTTTATCTTTAAAAAATCACTTCCACCTAGCCATCCTCATATTCAATCCGTGAGAAACGCGATTGACAATGTAAAAAAGAAAATCTAATTGTTGTTTTATTTTCTTAATAAATTTATTCACATTGCTAATCGTTTTGATTTTTCTCGGCTCATTTTGGCTTACGCGCGCGCGCGACAAGGGAAAGATCCCTTGTCAATGCCATAGGTACCACAGGCGGACCACGCCGGACTGGTAGGGCAATGGCCGAAGGTATACCGTATGAACGATAGGGACCAACGACACATAGAGGCCTTCCCTAGTACTACACTGCTTCGCTATGGCACGAAAGTTCCTGTCCCTATTGAATGAGACAACGTAGTTCTCTGACCCACACTAATAACTCAACTCAACTCATCTCAAAAGTACTCATACTCATACTCATAATAACTGATAGTATTTATTTCTTCTCAAAATACCTTATTTAAACTCAACTCAACTGAATATGTAAAAAATTTTTTTTTCTTACTTCTCAATATTGTATAGTATCGAAACTCATCTAAAAAAAAAGAAAAAAAAAAGTTTTATTAAATATATAATGAATTTATTATTTACCTCATATAGAATTTAATAATATAATTATCATTGTAAATAATATAATAGTAATAGTAAGTAATAATCCCGGGTATATAAATACATTGTAATGCATTATAATAATACAACTCGAGTGTATACTGTTTCACAATGGTGTATTCATGTTTTTATATACCCTGAGATTAATTGACCGATGTTCAAAATTTTGATTGATTTTTTTATCAATCATTCCACTTCTGTTTTAATTGATTTGATGATTTTTTTTTCTCGTCTGACGTACATCTATATCATGTCATCGTCGACGAAAAAGAATTTTCATGGTACATATATATATAGAGGGTGTTGTCTTTTTCTTTCACATTGCTCGTCTTCAAATAAGAATACAAGACAAGAGAATTCATCAACTCGAGTAACTTAAAAAATAGGTGTGTTTTGTTTTTACAAAATGTGATCTTTATTTTAAGAACGTCTGAAATATATACATATCTAAATTATATAGAATAAGATAGCGTTTGTCTCTCTACTGAACAATATATTTTTTATTGGACATCTTCATTATCTTCAATATATATATATGTATTTGAGAAATTTCTGAGAAATTTTTGCGTAAACTTTTTTCACGTATAGTTTTTCGACTTTTCTTTAAAGAAATGTTAGTTGTGTAAAAATCGAAATTTCTACACATTTAAGATTGATGAATTTCTTTCATTTCAAGTGATTTTCATCGTTATTGAATTTTATTTTCATTGGAATATAGTGCTTCTCAGGATTTATCTAATTTTCGTCCAAAATATATCAACTTGTACATAACAAACTATGAATGATGTGTATTCACTTATATTGTCATATTCATCGATATAGTAATGAATATATAAACAGCTATGAATTCATCACAAAATAGTCTCCTGATGATAGAGTATATCATACTTGTACTCTTTAAATTTTCAAGATTTATCGATGAAAACAAAATTCATCATTATAAACATTTTGAACAAACAACTGTAATGTAAAAGTAATATTATTTCTAGATTTTTATACGAAACTGTATATCAGACAAAGTATTAGTACAAAAAAGAGACATTTTTCGTTTAGATATAATAAACGTTATTACCTTTATATGTTCCACTTTCTTAATTGAATTATTAATGAGTATTTTGACATTGAAGAAATGAAAGTGGTAACTGTTTTTAGTTACCTGACAAAGTACTCTCTATGAAGTAATGTCATTTAATTAGAATGAAATGAAGTATTTTCTAACAGAGACAATAATGAGAGCAGTAGAGCATTTAATGAATGTCTTCATGTATTTCTCATTATATTTCTCTAGTATAAAAATTATTCGACAGATACAACAATTTCATTTTGTTTTCAGTGTAGATATTTAAGTTTCTATAAAAAATTCGATGTTGGTTTTTTATTAGAAAATGATTAAACTATAGTTGCTTGAGAAATTGTATATTTTGTTTTATTCAGATCTCCCATCATACAGTTGTTGGTGTATTCTGTATTTCGATTATAGGTGTAGAGTGAGGCATTACACTAAAAAAAAAAAAAAGAAAACATGCTGAATAACTTATTGGAATATTTTCTCGTTAACAATAAATTCATATTCTGACGAATATTCGTTTTCTATGATTTTCTAAAGATAATTGATATTTTTATCGAGTATTTGTGAGATATAGAGTTTTATTGTCAGTTCATTGAAAAATATCTCAGAATTTTCATAAATAAAAGTATGTTTAGATTAATTATTTGAGTCTATAAAAGAAATCTCAATAGTAATAATAAATAAATTAATGAATCACATTTTTTTTTATCATTAGACATATATACATGGTTTTTTGTTATGCTTGAAAGTATAAGTGAATCTATGAGACATAGAAGAGATTTAAAGAAAATTGCAAACCTCTTTCGAGTAAATGATATCGTCCTTATAATTTTTATGAGAAATTTCTACTAATAAAAAAAGCTTTTAATAAAATATTTTTTGTAAAGTTAAACAACGAGTCTTTTGGTAAAATCCACAAATAGACGAATTCTGTATCAGTATTTCAATGAATGTTGTTTTAATATTAACCTCTTTATATATCTTGTTGAGTCTGACACTACACTGTTGTTCTTCAACATAAGTATAGACAATTTATTAGTAACAAAAATATCAGTTTGAATAAAAGATTCTAGTTGTTTGCTTTTTACTTATGAAATAGGAACAATGTTTGACCTTTTTACTGTTAGAAAAGAATAATTGAGAAAGTTCGTTTACAGGAAAAAATACATTTCGATTAGAAATTTTAAACTTGTAATTTTTGTATAATTATGACCTGATAAATACTGTCGAAAGTTGTGCGTGTAAATTTTTTTTTGAGAATGAATCGAATGAATCATTTATTGCTTTTGCTCGAAAGCAATCTTTTTACTTTTCTTCTTTATCTATATTTTGTTGTATTTAATATTTAATTGTAATACAGAAGATAACAGAGGGGTGTGAATCTGATGAGCTCTTCTTGTTAGCTCATACCTAAATGCTTTAACGATTTAGTAGATACGTTCATTGAATATTAAAAGATTTATCTCATTGAATTAGTTTTCTTTATTAGAATTTTTTTTCTTTTACTTTTCTACTAATATTTTTGTTTATCAATGAGAATTTTGATAAAAATTAATAGACGAATCAATTGGATACCTTAAATTTGTATCAATTAATCCTATACAGTTTTTACCATTTATATAAGCCGAATCAATAGTAAAAAAAATAGAGTTGATGATTACGAAGATGATATAAAAATTCAGTTATGTATTATAGAAAGTTTTTACGGAAGAGTAATTTTAATTTAGACATATATATGTACTGATCTGTTATAAACTTCTCTTTTTGTATCGCTTATATTGTACACATTTTTCTCTGACGAAAATCACACAGCTCATTTAATAATAAAATTCAATACTGTTATTTTTTTTCTACTGTATAACAATCGTATTTTGATTTACGTAATCTAACGCATGAACATAAATGATGTTGTTGAACATTGAAATCAAGTTCAACATACTCTTGAAATAAGTGTTTACGGAGATTATTGATATTGAAGTGAGGAACGTATTTATACGTTCAATCTCACTCACTCATTGTTCCTAAAAACACTCAACATTTTCATGGATCATATATTAATGTCATAAGTGTAGAGTTTTTGTGATATAAGTGCTAGAATAATGCATCAAAGGTATGAGATTCCTTCGAAACACTTCGAAAAAGACAAATTTCCAAATGATAAATCAATTACCGTGCGTTTGATAATTCACTGACCAAAAAGAAAATTCAATATCTCAACCATTTCTCAACCAAATCGAGCATTCTTTTTTTAAATGAAAGAGAAATGTTCAAAGTTTATATCTATAAAGAC
>CAJNOL010003620.1:0-21085 GCA_905250125.1 Rotaria sordida
CAAAAGATTTTTATGAAATAGAATAATAAATAAATGTTTTATTTATCAAAGATCATTTGTTAATTGATTATTATTCTCTTTTATTGAATGTTATTTGATGTACAAATAAAATGTTTTCTAAAAGATATACTATAAGTATAAATATGATTATGTACAATAGTATTGAAAATTAGATCTATAGGTGGTTAAAATATATAAAAAATAATAATTAATTATTATGATCATATGAAACTCTTTACCAGAATTTGATTGATATTAACAAATATTTGTAAATATTCAAGTTCAATTGTTTCATTTAATTTCGATAAATTATACCATGCTGTTAAACAAAGATTATTTCCAAGTAATGAATTAGCACTAAATTTAAGTAAATGACGAATACATCTAAATCAGAAAAGATTATATATCATGTTTAATTTATTCAAAAGATTTTACTCGATCTGATCATTAGATGCAGATAGATGAAGACATATATTTTCATCAATCACTTAATTATTTGGATTAGATCTAAGTTTAAAAAACTTCAATAATTATTCTACAGGAAGTTTTTTTTAAAATTTATCTATAAAATTAAAAAAAAAATAATTGATTTGCTACCTATATCTCCATTTTCAGCAACTCCACAAAGGATAAAATTGAAATGTGAAGTTAATAATGATGACAGAATTTAAATCGCTTTTGTCTGTGTAGTATGATGAATTGGCAACGTTTGTTAAAGATATATAACAATTTTCAGTAACTAAAATATGAATAATAAAAATAAAACAAAGAAAAGTTTAATCAAGGATATATGATTAACATTATTAGTATATGTATAAAAGAAGCACAAGAAGAATTTCAATGATAAATATTCACACAAATACAAAAAGCATAGATGAACGAAAGAGTTCATAGATCATCAATTTTGTGTTCTGACAAAAGCTTGTCTACAAGATTGAGAGGAAAGAATACAGAAACGCAAGACTAATTTGTTTTTGTCTCGAAATAAATAATAAAAGAAAAAATACGAAGCCATTTATTGAATTATCTAACTATCGTTTTCTTTTCTTTATTAGATAAATAGAAAAAAAAGCATTGATTTACCGATCAGATCGTTTTGTAGGGCTAGTTATTGTTGTCGGTTTAACAATTTGATGTGAAGTTTTTGTTAAACGTGGGATACCATCAACACCACGTGTAACATTATTTCTTGTTGTTAATGAACCAATCGAATAGATGATATTGATGTTTGACTATTCCTTCGTGATGAATGAAGATGTGACGTGATTGAAGATTAACAAACATTTGATATTGACCAAGTATAACATTACGTTTCTCAACAGTAGGTACCGACGATAAAGGTAATTCAAGAATAGATGATGTTTGGTTTGTTGTGCACGTGTTAGAATTGATGGGGGAACAACTCCTGTTTTGGTTATTGGATTATTACTATTTTTGGATCATGATGTCATTGGAATAATAGTTGGATGGCGAATATAACCTCTTGTTAATATAGATGATTTTTCAAAATTAGATGACCATGGTGATGAATCATTTGTTGGAAGTGCTACCTGAAAAACTGTTCATGGTAATTGACCTGATTCAGATTGAGATTTAGAAATTGTTTCAGTCACTTCTCCATCTGGTGATAAAACATCTAAATATTAATACCAGTATAATATATAAAAAAAGGAAAAGATATAAATAATTACTATTTGTTGCGGATTGTTGTTTTTTTTCTTTAACTAATAAATGACTTTCACCTTGTAATTGTGTAATATGTTTTGTTAAAACTTATTTATTACGTTTATTTTCTAATACTAATCCTTTAAAATTTGCTTCGTGTTGTCTACCATCATTAAAATATAAATCTTTTTAAACGTTAATATTTTATTTACTAAAGTAAATTTATGTTCAGTATTATCAAGTGCAAATTTTTAATGTTTTCACTTGTTTTCTTTGTTGAATAATAACTTCTTCAAGTTGAACAGTTGTATTTCATATATATTATTCATTGGTATTTGTTCGTTGAGTATATCTTCTTTAACATGTCCACTATCACGAAGTAATAATACATATGAATAAGTTTAACAGCTAAGACCACCAAATTGAGCATTTGATAAAAGTGTTTTTACTTTTTCGAACTAAAATATATATATCATAAATTAATTTGTAATTTTATTTGTAAAAAAGAAAGAATTCTTCTAATTGAATATTTTACCTTCAATATAGCCAATACAATGTCTTTAGCTTGAAGTTCAGCTTCAAAACCTCATACTAATTGTCTAAGTTCATCTTTTTTTAATTCATATTTTGGATTATGCTAAAAATAGAATATAAATAAAATAATTTTCAATAATTACTTAATTATTTACTTTAAGTGTACCAGAAACACATACTCGATTGTGTTTATTTGCTGACGAATTTATTTTCTTATCTTTCCTAGGAGTTGAAGTAATCATTGTTATTGCCATTATTTATTTGCTCTTATCTACCTTTTATTATACATCTATAAGAAACCAACAAGAATTTCCAATTTGATCTTTAAAAAAATTTAATTTAATCGAATTAATTTTGTATTCATTTACTATCAAATCGACTTTCATGTTCCATTACCGATTGAGAAAAATTAATTAGATAAATTGTACCACGTGATCCTTCACGAGCAAGAACTTAACATGAAAAATCACTCGAACATAAAACAACTTCAATAATACCTGCTTTAAATGAACCACAATTCAAATTTCTTTAAAAAACCAAAGAAAATTATTATCATTTTTTTGAGGTTGGATGGGTGTGGGTGAGAAATATGTACATGAAGAGAAAATCCATGCCCGATGATGGGATTCAACGATAAAATTAGTAAAAAATAGTCAATGAATTTTTTTTATTGTGTAGTTCGGTTTTGAATTTTGTTTGATTGCAACGAATCAAACGAACAAAACACGTGTTTTTTTCGTTTGGTCTTCTTATCGTTCTTCTCTTTCTACATGTCTAGATGCACATGCACACACACATAATACCTTACTTAATGCAATGTTGGAAAAAAAACTTGACAACTAAACAAACAACAAAAGACAAACAGAGAACAACATTATTAAAATTCTATTTATAAGTTTTCATTTTTTCTTTTCTATGAATGACTCTAATGCATTTCTTGTTTACTCTTTTCGTTCTTGTTCTTCCTTGCTACTTGCTTAAGGCACAGAGGTTTGGCCTATTCGTCGTCGTCATTTCGTCAAGAATACTCTTGAAAAAAAACGAACGATCAAGATCTCAAGCCCTTGAAGTCTATAGCAACAAGCCAGAAAAAAAAGTATCGAAGTAAGAGAATAGACAATTATAAAAACACAGGAAGGCGACGTTTCACTTTTGCGTTCATTCATTGATGCATATACATATCGATTATAAATACAGAGAAATCCTCAAAAACTCCTGCTAGTGGGCGAACAGCGATGGCCACTATCAACAGTAGTGCTGTATTGCCCGAACGTATGCGTCCGATTCTGGAAAATTGCCTTTTGATCTGGCTTGATGCCGATTTGGATGAATCGAAAAATGATTATAAACAGTCAATGCAACAGCTTCGAAATGTCATAGCAACAATTATAATATTTACAGATGCTGATCAATGTGTTGATTATCTTAGTGACATTAAAGATGAAAAAGTGTTGATGATCGTATCTGGCTCACTGGGACAACATGTAATACCAGAGATTCAAGCATGTCCACAACTGGACTCCGTATATGTTTTTTGTGATAATCAATCAATTCATGAGCAATGGGCAAGAAAAATACCTAAGATAAAAGGTATTTGCACACAAATTGAACCGATTTGTAAAGCATTAGAAATCGACCATAAACATTGTGATCGATCTATGATCTCGATGAGTTTTCGTGGCATCGATCCTTTGTTTATGTACACACAATTGCTTAAAGAAGCATTTTTGGAAATCGAAGATGATGATGCGACATCTATTAAAGAACTGGTTGATTATTGTCGTCTTCACAATGCTGCTTCTCCAACTACACTGGAAATGCTCGAACGAGAATATCATCATCATCCACCAAGTTGGTGGTATACAGGTCCCTTCTTTATTTATTCTATGCTCAATCATGGCCTTCGACTTATGAATGTCGATATTATAATGAGAATGGGTTTTTTTATTCGTCATTTACACAAACATATTGAAAAATTACATGGCGAACAACAATCCAATGAGCCCACCAACAGACCATTCACAGTCTTCCGTGGACAAGGTTTGTCCATGGAAGACTTCGACAAAATGAAACAGACAAAAGGAGGACTTATGTCCTTCAATAACTTTATTTCAACCAGTCGTCAACGAGACATTTCACTTGGCTTTGCACGTCTATCACTCTACAATACTAATTCTGTCGCCATACTCTTCGTTATGAATATTGATCCAATGGTATGTGTACAATCAAAAATTCCCTATGTTGACGTGAAAGGTGTCGGTTACTACGACAATAAAGAAGAAGAAGTACTTTTTACGACACATACGATCTTTCGCGTCAATCAAATGAAGCGCATCGAGGAAAATGACACAGATCGGCTGTGGCAAGTTAACCTCACTCTTACGGATGACGATGATAATGAACTTAATACACTTACCAAACATTTACGTGCAGACCACAAGTGGACAACAGGATGGAATCGACTAGGAAGGATACTGATTGAACTGGGTGATCCCGCAAAAGCAGAACATTTGTATACAATTTTACTCGACAAGGCGTCATCCGATTACGATCGTGTAGAATACTATCACCAACTTGGTACGGTATATACTAACATGGGCGAACACTCCAAAGCACTTTCATCGTACGAACGATCACTTGAAATCAACAAAATAGCTCTCCCTCCGAATCATCCCAATTTGGCTAGTTCCTACAACAACATCGGAGAAGTGTATAGAATGAGGGGCGAGTACTCGAAAACACTTTCATCATTTGAACGATCACTTGAAATCCGAAAAATAGCTCTCCCTCCAAATCATTCCGACTTGGCTATGTCCTACAACAACATCGCTTCAGTGTATGATAACATGGGCGAGTATCCGAAAGCACTTTCATCGTACGAACGATCACTTGAAATCCGAAAAATAGCTCTTCCTCCGAATCATCCCCACTTGGCTCACTCCTACAACAACATCGGTATGGTGTATTATAACATGGGCGATTACTCGAAAGCACTTTCATCGTTTGAACGATCACTTCAAATCCGAAAAATAGCTCTCCCTCCGAATCATCCTGATTTGGCTGTTTCCTACAGGGACATCGGTGGAGTGTATAATAGGATGGGGGAGTACTCGAAAGCACTTTCATCGTTTGAACGATCATTTGAAATCCAAAAAATAGCTCTCTCTCCGAATCATCTCCAATTGGCGGCTTCCTACAACAACATCGGTTTGGTGTATGAGAACATGGGCGAGTACTTGAAAGCACTTTCATATTACGAAAAAGACCTAGAGATCAGTCTGAAAGCTCTCCCTTCGAATCATCCCAACTTCGCTCAATCCTACAACAACATCGGTAATGTGTATTCTCACATGGGCGAGTATTCTAAAGCACTTTCATCGTACGAACAGTCACTTGAAATTAAAAAAATAGCTCTCCCTCCGAATCATCCCGACTTGGGTAATTCCTACAACAACATCGGTGCCGTGTATGATAGCATGGGCGAGTACTCCAAAGCACTTACATACTACGAAAAAGACCTGGAGATCAGTCTGAAAGCTCTCCCTCCAAACCATCCCGACTTAGCTTCTTCCTACAACAACATCGGGGTAGTGTATTGTAAAATGGGCGAGCGCTCCAAAGCACTTTCATATTATGAAAAGGCGCAAGACATCTGGAAAAAATCACTACCTTCAAATCATCCACATATTGCATTTGTGAAAAGAAACATTGAAATTGTGAAAAGGAAAATGTAATTTTTTTTTCTTTTAAAAAGAGAAAATAAATTGGCTATTCATGAACATAAGGCTCACCGAAGCGAGCAGCTATAAAATTTCGCGCACGCGCGATCAGGGATACCCTCCGTATTCTGTTGGCTCATACAGTGGACAGAGCCGGCAATGGTTAGGCAAACATACATTTAATGTATGTATGACTAGTACCTCCATAGTCAACGTCTTCGAAAAGACGATGACAAGATAGAAGCTGCTTGTCATATATACATTAAATATATGTTATGAAGGCCTACCATATGCACGTCTGTACGGGTTACCAACAGAATGTCGGATATCCCTGGGAAGGTTCATTTTGTTTTAGAGCCACCCCCCGAAAGCTCCGTTTGTTTATAAATTTTTGTTCTTCTGTTACGAAGAACGAGAAGAAGCAGAAGAGAAAAGATGAAAAAGGTATAAAAACGGAAAGACGCGAATGAAAGACGACGTCGACGTAACGGAATTGAAATTACACAGCGTATGAAAACAACCGGTGTTTTACACGTACGTGAAGACATTGAGTGCACGATATCTTTTTCGTCTTTAAATATTTCTTGTTCATTTCGCTTAAGTTTTTTTATCTCGAATGTATGAGAACAATTTATATGTCGTGCGCTCAATATGCAGTCAAACAAGTGATGATTGAACGAAAGGAAAGGAAAAAAAAGATACCAAATATAAATGTATTATTTGAAATTTTAATTCTCTTATATGTGAAATGAAAATTTGTTGAATGTTTTTTTTTCTGATGCGTACAATGTGGAAATGAATATCAATGTTTAATTTTAAAAATACTTCATAAGAAAAAAAGATAGTATTTTTTTTATAAACCATCTTGTTCGAGATGTAACAGAAAATTGTAGAATTCGATGTAGATTTTAATTTTATTCTAGATAAAAAAAAGAATCTCACTCTATTACATAAAACTATTGTATGGATTATAACTGAAATTAATATTTATAACCATTAGAGGAACTATGTTTTATAATTATCCACTTTTCGGTCTATGGAGCACGACAAAAAGTTAATGAAATAAAATAGAAAAGAGATTAATAAAAGATATGTACATAACATTGACCTCATAAATAGTCTAGTTAACATTTTTTTTTATTGCTATTTTTCATATTCATTTCTATAAATATTCGTTCAATATCAACATTGGCATATATATTTTAGTTGAAAAAAAAATTAATTTTCACTCAAGGTTATTGAAAAAGTGTCGCAATATATATGTTATCAATAGTAACTTCGTTCTTTATTGTGTAAGACGAAGAAGTACGATGTCAATTTTATCAGATAATTCTCAAATAATCGATGATGAACACGAAGATGAAAAATTATCTGATCATAATAATGATAGTTCCTTGTAGAAATTCACATGACATTCACTAAAGCAAGTGGTACTGATGAAGCTAAGGAACATACTCAATCAAATCTGTTTTTGTTTCAGACAAAATTGGAAAAATTCAAATTAGCATATTGTGATGAAATTGAATTAAATGATTTAATTGAACAACACACATAAACTATGATGAAAGTTTTACTTCGGTACGTACAATAAATAAAATTTAATTTGTCAATATTAGAGAAAAACGTAATGTTATTCTTTTACAACAAGTTGAAACATTTCCATTAACATTATATGATTAATGAATCAATTCAACCCTAAAAAATACTAAAAACTGCAGTAAAAATTTGATAAATCGTGTCTTTCTTCTGATTCATAAGAAGTTCTATCTATCTATAGATAAAATATAAAAACTCAAATAATAGCGATCTTTTTATTGGTTTTATTGATGAAAATACATGATCATATTGTTTCAAACAAATCGATAAGCACATAATGCATGTTTTTTAGAATTTTCATATAGTTAAACTTGATGATTAGTGACAAATGACAGATCAAAGACCTGAAAAAACATATACATTTGATCCTGAATTAAATTTAAATATAACTAATAATGATAAACCTCAACATTATGATAGAATTTTTTTTTTGAATCACCAACATCCATGAATAATCAATTTAAATCTGTTCATATGGGATTAGAAGGAATTCAACATATTAAAACATCAAATGCTATTTTTTGCATCTATCCATTGGAGAATTCAAAGGTATTTTGATGTTTAGAATTAATATAAATCGATTAACAAATTTTTCTTGAAATAAATAAACATGAATAAATAGATACTACAATCAATGATTGTTGTATTTCAAAACTAAATTACTATTTACAAATATTTCACTTGGATTTATGATATTACTAATTTTAGTACGAAAACAAAAAACTTTATAAACAGTATGCATCATAAAACCTATAATTCACTACTGTATCTATTTTTCACTTTCTCTTCACGGATGCTGTTTTGGATAAGAAAGAACTTCTGAATCAATAATATAATCAAAAATGACTTATTCGATGTTCTACTTCAGTCTCTATCTAATCTAGGGTTTATACTCTAACAGTACCAGCGAATTAAAAGATTATTCGTCTTTGACGACTTGTCTTAACAAAAAATCTATCTAATTTTGCTTTTATATATATTTTCATGCAAAAACTTAAATATTCTTTGTTCATACAAAGTATAAATATCATCAATATGATTTAGATATTAAAATAAATTTAAACTCATCAACAAATTTATTTATAACTTCTGTCAGATCATTAAGGGAGCTCTCCCTTAGACATTTATGGCTTAGCGCAAAATGAATTGATTTTGACGAACTTATCATCTTAAACTTGTCTCCTACTGTCATATTTTTCGAGAAATTTTCAAGGTTTTTTTTTTATATTAATCATTACGAGACTATTAATACTTAATACTAAGATCACACATAATACAGGTGTGATTCATAAAGATCGATTTCTAAAACCTATTTAGCATTTTTTCTCAAAATAAGTTTTTTTGATAGTACCGTTTGCGTGAGCACATCTTTCTTAATAATGACTTAATATAAAAATGATAGTTTTTTTTCGTTATGTAGGAGACAGTTAGAGTTATGTGACAATAGAGCCCGATTTTTGAATTTCTCTTTTATTGAAATAGAAAACTTAGATCTTTAATTTTCTTTACCAATTTTCGTGAACACAGATTTGAGAATTTTTAGAAAAAGTTTTTTTCAAAATCAAAAGGAGATAAATTAAAAAATCGGGCTCTGCCACGACGTAGTGCCAATGGTACTCGACAATTTAAAATAACACCGGACATGCTCAGCTCATATCGTCACTTTGAAAACCTTGCCCATGTAAAGAGTATTTTAGACCAATGAATTGACTATATTTTATAATTTCTTCGATAATATTGTCGAAAATAATCATGAATGATTGTCTGTTTTTTCTGTTTTATAAAGATTTTAAGAAACTCTTCGTTTTACGTACATAAACAAACTCAGTAAATAATTTCTTGCAGGAACAAATGGAAAGTGATTTTTTTAAAGTGTGCTTTGTATAATTGTTTCGAAACTTAGTATTGATAATATTTCGAGTTCAAAATTGTTCACTGAATCGAAAGGTCATTTTTTCATATGGTTCATATTGATCTAAGGATCCAAGAGAAGTTAATTCATCAATTTGAGTTCCTTCTAATGGAAACTTCTCGTTTGATTACAAAAACTGGTTCATTAATGTATTAACGTCACTGTCATTGTGAATGTTGATGCTTAAAGTTTGGAAATTTATCAAAATCTAGAAGATTGACTTTTATTATTTTTTTTTACAAAATGTGACTTTTTCATTGTAAAAATACATGAGATATTGACATATTTAAAGCATTCTTTTTTGTATAATATACCTAACAAACAATAAGTGATCTGTATAATTAATTCTTTATATATATTAAATTATATTGACTAATCCAAAGAAATATTATGAATATGAAACTCTCAAAATTATTTTCAATGTTAATAATATTATTCAATATTAGATTTGTTCATTACATGATGGTGGATATTATGAACAAAAAAATGAATGTTGAGGTACATGCTTCAGTACTCTTGAATTCATATCAAAATATAGAGCAAAACAGTGAATTAAGTTTAGATACTATAATCACTATCGTCTTTATACGTTCCACTTTCTTTTGAACTTAATTTAATGTTAGGTGTAAAGACAATAGAGATGCCGTGTTTGTAATTGTTCTGTGAATTTTTTTTCTCTTTTTATTTGAACAGCGCATCACTTGTTACAAGAATTAAGTGAATAATTGATTCTCATCTCATTATATTGGTTATTTGTTGATATCTATTGAATCATGAAAAGAAACAATTATAAGAAAGTTTCTATAAATATCAACTTGAGAAACGAAAAAAAAAACAAAGCGAAATAAAAATAAACTCGTCAATCTAATCTTTTATCATAGTAATAGACCATTATATGAATGTTTTCATGGTATTCTGATGATGTTTCTCTCTTATAGAAATTATTCGAAAAGTAAAAAAAAACTTTCTTTGATTTTCATAGTATTTACTTTTCTAAAAATTCTATGATTGTTATTCGAAAATGAATAGATTTTAAGTGATTGAGCAATAGTTTATATTAGTTTTATTCATATTTATCATCACACTATTGTTGGTATGTTCTGTATTTCGATCTGATGTGAATGTTCAGGGTTTTCATAATATCGTTTTTAGAAATAAAATTAGCTATAGATCAAATATTTAATTTTATAAAAGATACATGCGTAATAATAATAATAAATAAATTCATGAACCATATATTGTTTTTCTCATTAATCGTAAATGTTGTTATAAGGACAATTTTCATTGTGAAAACAATTTGCTTTTCAGATAATTAAATTGATATACATTACAAAATCTACCAAATGAAATTCTTCCTATAACATTATCTCATATAAGGTGGTTTGAAATAATCCAATCATTGTAGTTATTAAATAAATGATTTATTTCACTGATATATTTTCAACGAAAAAATTTTAATAAACATGTATCAACATTCTATGCGTGCGAAAGAATTTTCGTAGGAATCATACGTTAGGAAGTATGAATGAGTCTTTGAAAGGCAGAGGAAAATTCAATCGAAATAGTTGAAAGAAAATTGCACGCATCTCCCTATGAAAATGGTATCCTTCTCATGACTTTATGAGAAAGTTTGAACAATAAAAAGACTTTTAATAGAAGATTTTGTTGACATTCACCATATCTACATCCTGAAGAATATACATATAGACTAAGTTAATATTGATGCTTAAGGAATATTTGTGAAAATTTCCTCAGTTCACTCGAAACTGTCATTAATGCAGAAATCTTACTTATATGAATTGCTAATTGTAAGTCGTCAGCATTTCAATATGAAGAAAGCCAATTTGAGTTTTTTATATGAATCTATTTGTATATCTTGTTGAGTCTGACACTCCACTGTTCTTCTTCGATGTGGATAAATAGACAATTTATTAGTAACAAAAATAAAAGAATATTACAAAAGATATTCATTTGATCAAATTAATAAATTGAATGCTAAATCAGTTAGAAGAAAGAATCATTTTCTTATGCAAACAATTGATATAGAAAATCAGCTGTAATAATCAATTTGAACAAAAAATTTTGGTTGTTGTGTCGTTTATTTTTGAAATAGGAACAATGTTTGAGCTTTTCTATTGTAATGAAAAATCATTGCGAAAGTTTTTTTGCAAGAAAAAAGAATATTTTGATCAGAGATTTCTCTTCAGATTCTTTAATAGAGTAGAGCCAAGTTCAGATCTGTAGTGTCTGAAAAGATTTTCCTAATAATTATGTTCTGATGAATACTGTTGAAAGGTATACATGTGGATATTAGTTGAAAGTGAATCGAATCAATCGTTTATTACTTTTGAAAGAAAACAATCTTTTTATTTGTCTTTCAACTGTCAGATTTGCGAAGAGAAATTGCAGTTATCAAAATTGAAACATTGAAGATAACAGAACAATGAAAGACAAATTCGTATACAAGGAAGCTCCTTTGGAATAGAGTATAGACAAGAATAGGGGTTTTGTGTGTGACTTTAGAGAATATTCATATCCACACCACCACCGACATGGGAAGTCGCGAATGCTGAAACATTTATATATCCTATATTTTTGTCAACTTAGCATATGGATGCTCAATGGAGAATAATCAACACCCACCCTCACAGAATACAATTCAGTTTCATCTGTTTAGAATTTGTATTTTTACCTATAATTTTTTCTTTTAGTTAGAAGGAAAGAAAATGACATACTCGCTTTTTCAAAAGAAGGATGCTGTATGAAAAAATATGTACGTATGTTTGTTTATTTGTCCAACCAGTCAGAAATGAGCTTTTTAATTTTTCTATTGAAAGCGAAGAATTGGAAATTGAGATTAGCTTTTTCTACTGAGACTTCGATTGGACAGAAAGTCAACGAAGCAGATGTGAGTTTTTCTATTTTTAAGTTTGACCTTCTATCGATCAGAGCATTCATCAATCAAAAACAAAGTTTTCTATTTGTCAACTTTAGGGTTTTTCAATGTCACGTTTCGTTGGTTTATACGTGCGAAGTGATTCAGTCTAAAGTTCGATTGATCGAAATGTTTTTGTGTCAATAGTTCCTCTTAGAATGTGACTAGAGACATCTTGCTTTTTCGTTTTGAAATTCGTGATACACTTAGAGAAACGATGAGTTGGTTGGTTTAATCAAGATGAAAGATCTATTCGATATTTTATGCTTAAATTGAGGGTATTTAAACTAAACTATGCAGAATTCTTACCATCCATGGGTTTATTAAGTCGACTAGTACCTGATAAATATTTTCAATGGAAGATAGAAGTTGAAAACATTATCACAGTTTCTGATGCGCGAATAAAACTGTTAAAAATCAAACGGAGATAAGAACTTTTACTTAAACAGTCTCCATTCTTAAAAAATAGGCTGTTACATGAGACAATGTCCGTTTAGATCATGCAGTCAGAGAAAATGTTGACTCTTAAATGTTCTTTTTTTTAATTATTTTAGAATGCGATTAAAGGTTCTCTGACTCGTGTATGTAAATTTTTAATGCATTCAGAGAAGCTTCCTTTCCTTCTTATTATCAGAAGCATTTTTGGTCATTCTACCAGATAACAAAGTTTACCGTGCACTTTGTTTGAAGAGGCATTAAAATGTCTTACTTACTGTTCCTTGAGTTAGAATATAAAAGCAATGGTTTATGTAAAAAAGTAGTCGTCGATACTTCTGCTCTGTGTAGCACGACATATTCCGTTTATTGGAAAAAAAGACTGTTAGAAGAAAAAGTGTGTGTAAGTTATTGTTCTTACTTTTTCTGTCCTAAAAGATGAAATTTCAAATAGCTTCTCCAACAAAAAGCTTCTCATTTCGTATTTATTCAGGCTGAAAATTGAGTGGATTGCATATTTTGCCATGTAGTCTGTGAACGATAAGATTTTTATTTAGCTGGCTTATGAGTATAACTGTAACCGTTAGGTTGTGTTAAATATAGTGAATGTCAGTTACAAATATGACATGAGTATTGATAGATGTTAGTCTTCTCTGTCTTCCCGAACACACCCACACATTCATTACTAAACATGCGGAATAAAAATGATCATGCTATTCACTTATCTTGATGAAGAAGATGTTATAAATTTATTCTTAAGAATATCTGATGCATAAACTAAAATTGAAAATGTTTTTTGTCGACAAATCTCCAGAAATTTTCTAGATTTTCTTCCAGAAAAGGATCAGCGAATCCGTAGAATGAATGTCAGCTTGTGATTTTTGTGAATAGTCCAAATTCTATGAGTCTTTACGTTGACGATGATTCAGTCGATCAGTAAACTTTACAAGATGCCGAATATGCTGTAGTCATATCGTGTCAGGTAGATAATGAAGAAAGTTACCGAGTTCATTTTCATCAAGTTCTAGTTATTGTCTGCTAGAACTTGGCAAAAAAAACTGGATGAATTTTCGTTAAGATTAGCAAAAGTCATATCGACGAAACGTCTGAATACTCAATGATTACTTCCGAGTGAGTCAATATATATCTAGAATAATAAACAATTTTAGCATTTAAGATCTAAATTCATCAATATCAGAAGCTTTTTCTGACATGAACAGCGTTATGATTACTAAAACCTTTGCCATAGAGATAACACTCAAATTTAATAAAACTATTCGATTTGTCATTTATATCCACTATTCAGTCATCCTTCCAAAGATATTAAATACTTATGTATAAGATCAACATGCTCAATTGAACTGATGCAGATTTCACACAAAACTTGGATATATGCATGAGATAAAAGAACATCTATGTCGATATATACGAGAGTAGATATGATAATATTAATTTTAATATGCATGATTATCTCACACAATTAAAAATATAAAGTAATAGTTTAATTAAAATGTAATTCAAAGAATGAATTCATTGCATGATAAAACAAGTACTTCATTGTTCTGATATCAATATAGATGTGAGGTATGATTGCCTTTTCTTTCACATCGAGAAGCATATCGGCACTCTACATTGTAATCTTGCACATTCATTCAGAACAAATGTGCATTCTTTATTTAGTTCTTTTTCTGTTCTGATATAGAACGCTACTACAATGGATTCTGTTCCATTGATATTCAATGACTAAAAGCATCAGCATAAAATTAGTTTTTTTAATGTCGATCAAAATTTTGAGAAGATTGGCGATTGTTTTTCATCCACTATAATGAAACATCTTCAAATTTTTAAAGCGAATCTTTTTTTTTCGATGATTTAAAGTTTTTTAGGAGTAAGAGAAGAAGATTTCTTCATATAAAAGCTTTATTAAAATAAATGGTAAAGAAGAATGACCGATACATAATCTTCCAGGATTAATTTTGCGTGACTGATTGAAGTAACTAATTAAAAAGATACATATTTGAAGAAAAGTCAACGAAGAACTTTTGACCAACGGAATGACATCAAAAAGAAAAAGCATAACACACTCGATTCTAAAACAATAAATCGAAATATTGAAGATATACTTTTCTTTCATGAACGTCTATTTGACTAGAGAGAATATGTCTCATCAAATTTTATTTGTTCACCAGTTTTTCATCATTTGTTTTTGCCAATGATGATGATGTTTCACCTTGAACAAATATTTTCTCTCCTATAAATAACGATAAATTAAATAGGTATTTATATTTTCAATGGAAAATAAAGTCATTGTTGTTATTATTTGAAAAGCTACTGATTAAAAAATGAGAGAGAATATGAGGCCATTTGTGCTAAATCGTTTTCTCCGTTGAACAACGCATTTTATTGAGTTTCTTATAGTAATTAATTCTATTGTTTTTAGAACATCGAATAGCGGAAACTGATCATGTATGTTATTACAATACAAAGTTTATCAATAAATCAAGCACAATCAAACAGAAAACAAACCAACCAAAAGAAAAGCAGTATATATATACAATTATGTACCCACCTATTACATTCTTTTCTGATGAACCTATATAACATTCAAAAGTAAAACATAATAAATTATTATTATTTCGATAAATATCAATGATATCTGCACGATTATTCAAATATAATGTAACCAATTCCAAAAATATGATAGAAAAATCTATGGTTTACATACATAAAACAATAAATTCTTTTATTAAATATTTCTTTTTTTGAAAAATAAATTCATTTGATAAGAGTTTTTGTTATTTAATTAATTAGGTTAATTTAATAATAAATCGAAATAGTTTGTTTCTTTCTTTTTTTTATAATCAAATAAACAATTTATCTTCTTCATTTTCAAACATCTGAATAAATAACTATTAGTTATTTAATCTTAATTCTTAAATGGCAATCAATTCTTAAAAATCTTGAAAATAGTTTAAGATTATTAAACAAATTTGATCATATTATCTTCTATAACATAAATATATTATCGTTGAATATGGAAACAAGCGATTTATACTGAATGTACCAGAAGTTTTACGACATTTAATATATTCCAAATATCTTAGCAGAGATCAATCGTGTAATCTTGATTATTTGCGTCGTGAAAAGCTCTACAAAACTGTAAGAATAAATCCCAATTGACTTGCACAGGTAGTGTCTCCGATACTCAAAATGAATAGGTCATGTGATGGTGTTATAATTAGTATAAACAAAACTTCTCTTTTATTTTGCGAACCAAAGATTTGGTAGGCCATTTGAATCACCTCTGCCCAGATCCACCCATCTAATTTTGAAGGTATATTTTTGTCGGATGACCCGTGGGTGGGTCTGGGTTAATCCGTTCAATTATCTATATTTCTAAAACAATAGTTGCCGAAAAATTTTTTCAGTGACGATGTCATTACAATATGGTATATCTTTTGTTCTTTCTTCCATCTCTTAAGTGTGCATAAAAAATGAACATCACATATACTTTGATTTTTTTGCTGTAGACAAATTTTTGTCTATTGCTTTCAATTTTTTGTGATGTTTTTCTATCTGTATGGTTCATAGTATGAACAGAACAGTGGTAGAGACCTACGACCCACGAGATACAGGAGATGCTCATCCCTCCACATTTAGAAAATTTTCGATTTTTTCCAATCAATATCGTACATTTTATTGAAAAAAAGAGCATAAAATGAAAAAAGAATATTTTGCATCCCATGTTTTTAAAAAAAATGTATGTGAATCCTTTCAGATTTAAAAAATTCCCTTGCACCCTCACAATTTTCTTTGCAGCACATTCCTGAATAGTGATGTAACTAATTTGGGTTACTCTATAATAGAATACTGAAAGTGAATAAACACCGGGTAACCCGTTGGGTTACCCAATGGGTAGGGTCCGAGCTACTCAACCCAACCCGACGACCCATGGGTTAGGAAAAAACCAATTTCCGGCATCACTGTTGCGAATATCTCGACTTTGGAAAATGATAATGTCTTTATCTTTTTTCAAAGATGCGCCGTCGAAAGCTCTACAAAATCTGTATCAGCAAGTTCCAATTGTGAAACAAAATTAGTCGTCGAGAGTGTCGGTGTTTGATTTGATTGTACATTCACACTCACCCACACCCCAGATTTCATTGAGATATTTGAAAAAGCAAAGTGACAAAACGTGATTTCGTCATGCTTGGACAGGCCGATTCTCTATTGAATTCAATTTAGAATCATTTTAACAAAACAAACTAAACTAAATTATAAGTCGAATAAATTAATTTGTTTTATTGACGTTCTTCTCTAATATTCTTTTATTTGAAAAACAAAAAAAAGCAACGAATAATTAATATTCATAGATATGTCAATAAAATTTCTATATAAATCATTCCGAGTAACTAAGAAATATTTCTTTTTTAATTTGTCAGTTAGATGTTGTAAGGTATATTTTTATTTAATATATTTAATTCATTTAAATAGTATAAGTAGTCAATATGAATTTCAACAATAAATTCAACATATTCTTTATATAAGAATCGATTAATGACTTGTTCGATTATATTTATAATAAGAATAGGAAGTTTTATTGTCCGTTAAATAATAGTAGCTAAGTTTAAAAGAAATTTAGATATATATATGACTTTTTCTTGGAGTATTTTTAGGTATTTTTCGATCAGTTTTATTTCCTATTGAAATTAGTCTTGTTCATTCAAAACTTATTGTGAAGATAAATTTCCAGTAAATCTCAGTGATTTTAAAAACTAAAAAATTTTATCGTTTTCATGAAAATCTTTTATTCAAAAAAATGATTCATTAATTAAAAATAGTATTTTAATTAATGAGATTTTTTTTACATTTTTAAAGGATTATTAGACATATAAATCAATATTTCAAATAAAGTTGCTCCTCAATTAACATAAATTTTTCGACGAGAAGAAAATCCTGCATCTCCACGATATTCTATTCAAACGACACTATTTTTTTCTTGATGTTGTGTAGTACGACCAAGTATAAGAGCATAATTTTACTCATCAAGTCGTTATTCATCCAATAAATATGAAATGTTTACCTCTTCTTTCTACACTTATAGTTGCATGATTAAATGATTAATTCTTTTTTCTTTTATAAAGCGTTTCGTTTTTTTTAATTTTTATGCATTATTTATTAACCTTGTGTTTTTTTGACAGATATAAAGAATTATTATTAAAAATAAGTTTTATTTAATCTGAGTAAAATTCTAATTAAAAAAAGAGTTCATATTTGTAAAATAGATTTAATTTTTCGATGTCAACTAAGAAAAGTATAAGAATTTAGTAATGAAAATAAACATGTTCATAGTATTTTGTGAATAGAAATGAAACATATTTTATATGTTTATTTGATCATATAAATATTTAATTATATTATGTTTAATTAAGTAATATGAATCAGTAGATATTAATTAAAATAATCTTCTTTTTATCTCTTTCAAACAATTAACGTCATATATTTGCTTTTATTTCGTAAAATTTTTATATAAAAATAAAGCAATTCAATTGATTATTTTATTTTCAATTTATGATAAAATTCATCGAGAGTTTTGTTAAATTGTATTCAATAATCTCTCAAGAATATAAAGCAAGACTTCTATTTTTCTCAAGTCAGGTCTTTTCTAAAAGTTGAAAAGAGTGAACTATCTACTGGTAAACGGTTATATAAAAAAGATATATGTATTAATCTATTTTCAATACCAAAGATAAAGAAAAGTTGTCGCTTTGTAATGGCACAAATCGTAATTTATTGTTCTTCTTTCGATTCATTTAATGTGCAACATTACGAAATAAAAGTAAGATGATGTATGTTGCCATTGAATCTATTTAAAATTAAAATAAAAACGAACAGACTCTTTTTATTCTTTTCTTTTATTGCTTGAGTCCTATTCAACTTTTTCTTCTATTCTACCGTGAATATTATGAGAAACTTTTTAGTTTCAATCATTTATTATTATCTCTTCATTACAATAGGCATAATATTTTTTTTCTTTGATTAATTCTTTGCATCATTATCGTGTTCGTTTAAAAATTCTATAAGTTGTACAATAGTTATAGTAATCTATTTTATTTTCATATCGATTTTAACGAGAAATGGTGAGAAATACTCGAATATTGTTGAAACTAAAATTCAATACCATGATCATTTTAATGATATTTTTATTGATGACTTCTCTTTTTTGATGACAAACGTAGGCAAGGTTAACCTATCAAATATTCATCTTATTGTAAAAATTCTTCATAAAATCTGTTCTTTTTTCTTGAAAAACTCGAAATCAATCAAATAAATTTCAGATGTTTAATATTGAACAGTCACAGAGCAATTGATTAGGGTTATTCCTCATGATAATATTATATATCAGTATAAGATTAATGTGAGTTTCTCATGTCCTATGTCATAATTTAGTTTATAGTTTGTATTAAAGATAAATTTCAAGAGTCATCCTATTCCAAGATGAAATTGCTATAAAATTCAAAAGTTGCTATCATCAAGAATAGTCGCAGTGAATTCTTGTGCCTACATTTAAATTCAAATATCTAAAATTAATTTTTTTTTTTGATAATGAGGTTCATTAGGAACAAATATTTATCTTATAAATAATTTATTATAGAAACCGATTAATTCATATATGACCTTTGTTTATTTAGTCATTATTTTAATTGAATTTTTTGTTGTGCCAAATTCGATCACCAAAAGATCGAGATCGTGTCTAAAAACTATCGTTACAACAAACATGATAATGAATATTAATCGGTAAATAGAATTAATTAAAAAACCAGGAGTTTTTCAAGTCCATGACTCGAATGCAGAATTTTCATATTTCAAAATTTATTTTATCTAGGAAATTCTTTTTTATGATTGAGTTTATTTAAAAGACAAAAAAAAAAGAATGATTGGTGTTCCGGTAAATCCTAATTCAGTTTATATACCAATAGTTCAAAGTAAGTTATAGAGATTTATTTAATTTAATAAAATTTTTATTTAGTAATATATAAGCTGGATGTTGTTAATCAGAATTTGATTCAACATATCCAATACATTTAAATGGTATTATTAATTAAGATGATTTTCGACAATCAATTAATAACATAAATCATCGAATATCTTCAAATAAAATTTTAATAATTCTTGCTATTGCTTATGGTTTGATCATAGCACCTGGAATTGTCTTTTTTATTGTTGGTGGAATAACAAATATTAATTCTGATAGACATGGATTTCCTATATTAGTAGGAATAGCTATTCCTTTGACTATAATTGGATCAATAGTTTTTGGTAGTGGATGTTGTCTTATACAAACAAGATGTGTTGCACGACTACGACAAGCCATTGCTGAAGAATCAATAAAATAGTCATCAAAATCACCAATAGCATGTAGCTGGAGATTAGATATTTCAAGAACATGGTTCGGAACATATGGATATCATCATTATAACAATCAACTTGTTTATCATATACGTATTAGCATTTTTAAAAGAATTTAAAATAAACAAAACAATCTTCACTATATTATATAAAATGTTTTCTAGAAGAATAGTAAGAATTAAACATTGAAAGAACTTTGTAGATATTTTTCATTTTGTACTCATAATTGATCAGGATAAACCTTAAGAAAATTTTTAATTTATTAAGATCGAAATTGTATGAAATATATTCATTATACAAAAAAAAGGAAATTTTTATATTATTTTTTAGTAAAATATCTTGGTTTACTTGCTATGTCGAAAATCTTACATACACATTCAAAAAGTGTTCAAGTACATAGTGATTTGATAATGCTTTGTCTGGATAATAAAGATGAATCAATTCGTTGACGTGCACTTGATCTTCTTTCTCGAATGGTAAGAAAATGAATTATTAGCTAAAAAATCAATGACAATTTTGATTATGAATCTTGTTTTTGTTCAGGTAACAAGAAAAGCTCTAATAGATATCGTACATAAATTAATGATTCATATGGATAAATCTGAAGGATCACTTTATCGCGATGAATTACTTTCAAAAATAATTGAAATATGTAGTCAAAATGATTATTAACATATAACTAATTTTGAATGGTTTACATTTATTTTTTAATTTTTATTAATAAAAAAACATTAATTATCACTATAGATATATTAGTATATTGGTTGAATTAACTCGTCTTGAAAGTACAAAACATGGTAATCTCATATCTTTACAAATGCTTGATGTTGTTGTTCGTGTTGAGTCTATTCGTTCATTTGCTTGTAATCAAATGATAGA
>CAJNOL010003621.1:0-21068 GCA_905250125.1 Rotaria sordida
TCTTCTCTTTTTTTCGTTCTTTTGTTTATTAAAACAAACTAAAAAAAACTGTACATTGGAAAAAAAACTAACTTAGCTATTGTCAGTATTTACACTAAATATTATTCGAATGAGCATATCTTTAAAAATATGGTTGCTTAAAAACAATGCTCTTGAGAAGATTGTTATTATTCACAATGCCATAACGAAAATAGAAATGAATGAATATAAAGATAAAATATATTTAAAATATACAATATTCCTTTTACTACTGAAAACGTGAAGAATGTCTTAAATTACCATTCTTTTTTTTTCTCTATATCATTCATTAATCATATTTTTTTGTTAAATTCGAGAATTTCAATGGTGAATATTTGATAAAAAATCTGAATAATCAATTAATTCTCATTTTTTGGAAATCGATGAAACTCTTTAATCGTTTTCATAGATTAAAGGAAGATAACAATCACATGAAAACTTTCATTAACACAGAATAATTAGATATAAATCTGCTTAATTGGTGCTATTTAAGTCATGTTTAATTCGATTTATCAAACTTTTTTCCATTCTTGTGTATTTCATTTATTGTCAATTACGCAACTACTTTAACTTTAAACCATTGTTTGAGCTTAATTATGACCGTTTTACTAAGTTTTAACCCCATGTTGAGGTATTTACTAAAAAAATCAAGTAACGAAATTTTGACCTTGAATTTTGTTTATAGATAGGTCTAATGATTCTTGATTTCTCCTGGAAGTTTCAGCCGAAACGAATGTTTCTTTGTCGAAGCCTATCGAAGTTGCTTCATTTGACTTTTCCATGGATACTTAAAAATGGGTCGAATATTCAGTACAACAGCTATAACTCAACTCTAAAGATCCATGAGAACGAACCCTTTTAAGTTTTTTCGAGTTTTATCAAAACCTGTTTATCAGTCCAATATGAACTCAAACGATGGATTATAGTTTAGTAGTAACTTCATAGTTTCTAAGAGTAAGAAACAAAAAACGAAACATCATGGAAAAATCTAGACTTAATGTTTGAATTTCAAGAAAAGTGTTTATCTTCGATTATGTATGTATGATGAAAGTCAATTTATAGGTAAAAGTTGATTGAAACAGTTTAGCAAGTAATATTGAATTAAAATGAATAATTAAACTAATGATCTATGTGCAAATAGCATACTCTTGTACTTGAAATTAATTTGGACTACTTTGAATTACTTCCGTGTATTTGAGACTACTTCAAAGTTTCATAATAGAACCGCGCAATGGTACCTATTAGATATCGTGATTGTAGATCATTTTATTTCTGCTAATCAATAATATGGTATAAGGAGATAGGTATTCACTAGATCCAATTAACCAGACAGACTATGACTGGTGTATACACCTTAAAAAAACTCAATGTGTATAATAGAAAAAGCAATACAAATTATAGTATTATAGAAATATTTAAATGATACATTAAAAAAAGAACAAGATAAAAAGGAATAACATCGACAATCCTAGAGGGAACATCGTACTTCAAGTCGAAAAGTACGCTATCTTCTACTAGCTCATAACATATTGAAGTTAATTACACTAATTCAAAATTCACAAACGAATAGAAAAATATTTTAATAGGCATATTTTTAAGAAGTAAATGGATTAAATAGATTTCTTTTTTGTGATTAAAAATTAAATCAAAATTAGTCTTTTTTTTTTGTCTTTACACAAGAATAATCAATAGAAGATTAATTTAAAATCGTGAAGTCATCTCAAGTTCAGGGTCAAAAGCTTCATTAACATTTTCATTATTAATAATAATCGATTCATTGTTCAGTTTTGTATCATTTTCAATTGTTTGATTCATTACTTCATATCGACCATATCGAGTTTCTTTTCTGGCTGGTCCCCAATCTTTATCCGGTTGACTTGCATATGTTAACATTCGTAAGTAATGCGGCATCTCAATCGACATCTTAAAAGAAAGAGCTATTAGCGCAATCCCTACGGAATTAAAATATGAAAAACAATGTATTTGCTATTGCTAATCATAGTTAGTTCATAGATTATAACGAGACTTTATTAATATATGGCCCTTGAACATATATTAATAATGTTTGTGGCACAAAATCGTGCAAGCGCATTATACTGAATACATATTTTCGTAATAACACTCGATGTTAAAGAAGTATAACTTTTCTCGAATCCCAAACAGATAATGGTGAAAGTATGAGCTCGTCGGATTGGTCCTAGACTCGAATCCGGATCCAAAAATTTTGAACTCAATAGGCTCTAGTCATTGGCGGGGGTGTATATTTCTACTCTGTATATTTCAACACTTCTTTTAGATCATATTTCATAAAATAAGATAAAACTGCTCTTACTTGATTTTCGTAACGATACGTTGCTTTCCATGCTTTAATAAATTCATAGATCATCACACCTGGAATAAATATAATTGATGAACTAACCATAAGCCAACCGAGAACATTAGCATATGTTGAAAATACATATTTTCCTTCGGTTGGTGCTCGAAATTGTATTATTGATGAAAAGAAAACAATCTGAAGAAGAAAACAAAAACCAGTTTCATCTCATTATAAACGATAAAATTTTTATTTTTTATTTTCTTACAAGAGTAATTATTGGGCCTGATATACACCAAGTTAAAAACCAATAAGGTTCAAGTGGTCGTTTATCCAACATCATTCGAATATCTTCCATAAATTTATTAAAACCTATACAAACAAAAAAATCAGTAAATACATTTTATATAATTCATTTAATATTCAACCATAAATGTAAGCAATAATAATAAATTCAAAGAATGCACAAACAATTACTGATAAATTCGATGAATATTCATTCATTAATGTCTATATAAAATATATATTCAATACTCAAATTTTAATCATTACATGATAAATATACATACGAATAAATAAATTCCACCCTAGAAATACAAAAACATAAATGAAAATTTCCATCGTACTATTGTTTTTTTTCTATTTACCGGTGCACACATAGGAAGTGCTAATAAAAAACAAACAGCACAATATCCAAGGATAACAAATGTTTTATAACGTCGTAGATTAGTGAAAGTATCTAGTATACCGGATATTGTTACATCAGAAAGTGCAAACTAAATATATTTAAAAATAAAATAAATCTTCAATTTTATTTTTGCAAAATTAATACCTGAGAATCGAGACCAAGTGTTAATAACATAAAAAAAAATATCACTGCCCAAAATGGACCACCAGGCATAATTGATAGTGCTTGTGGATAAGCAATAAATGCTAAACCTGGTCCAGCTTTAGCTACTTGATCAACAGGTAAACCTGTTTTATATGACATAAAACCAAGAATAGGAAAAACAGCAAAACCCGCAAATACCTATTGTTTTTCAACTATAAAAATTTATTTTACTTTATCAATAACTTACCGAAGTAAAACAATCACAAGCAGTGACAATTATACAATCTCTGAAAAAAAGAAGTTTGTAGAGATAACAAAGGAAACATCTAACCTAAGATAATTGGATTTAAATTTATTAAAACTAGCATAACCAAGTATGGAACCAAATCCTACTGATAGAGAAAAAGTAACTTGAGAAGCAGCTGCGATCCAAACCTAAACAAAAAGAATATCAATTCTCAGAACAATTATTCTCACATTAGTTACATACATCAAATTCTCGAACTTTAGTCCAATTTGGTTTTAAATAAAATGAAATTCCATTTGCAGCACCTATTTAATTATATATATATATACAATCATAGAAATTTCTATTAAACAAAATTCATTAACCTGGTAATGTTAAACCACGAATAACCAAAGCAAAAATTACAACATAAGGAAATAATGAAGTAAAATAAACTACCTAAAAAAATAAAATAAATATAATCATAATATTCAAATTTACTTAGGATATAGCAAAAGTAGTGGCAAAGATATTTTAATTTTAAAAATAAAACTCCAATAAGAGTTGTTGGTTATAAAATGCGACAGTAATATTAGATCACATATTGTCTTCTTAATGTTCCTTTTTTTGGTTATTTGACTTAATCAAACAAAATCTAAGCGATCGAAATGATTCCAAATCGTTGCATTGTGCTGTAATTAAATTCATGAATTCTTTGAATAAAGAAGAGTATAAGAAAAAAGATCTCTAAATGGATTCAATAAATGCAATTCAGTGTGGATGGCTAGGACGATTATTTCGAACATTAAATGGAACAAAGACTCGATGAACTTGTTTGTATATTTCTCTATTGCACATAGGGACGTACAGTGCTGGTGCAAATAGTGAAATACTGACAATGAGTTACCGACACAGGCTCCACTGGAACACTGATTATACTGTCATTATTGTTCGTTACAACGTGAAGACATCAACTCTATCAAAAATATGCCTTTTTTATAGCAGTGCGTTGTAGTACTTCGGTAAGTACTAATAGAGATACAAGCCGATAGATTGATCGGTGGTGGAAGTTTTTGATGATTTTCCTTAATTTCGAGAAATTTTCCATGAGGAATTAAAATACCTTCACTACTACTGTGCATATGCCCTAAGTATTTTCTCATTTACTTTTCCAGATGATTTGATGCCTTGAATAATACAAGCAGCAACAAGTATCCATGCTAACAGTAAACATAATGCAAGAGACCAATGTGGAGAACCCATTGCTTCTAATGAATTACTTCGTCGTAAAACATAATTACTATCAACATATATTTTTTTTTGTATTTAAACTTTAAACATAAAAAATAGCTAAGAATTTAAAAATTTTTTACTCAAAATATTCTTCAGGTGGTGATGTAGGTAATGAACAATTATTTATTGGATTAGTTGAAAGACAAAGATAATTTATTGTTGAATTCTTTGATGTATCTAAAACAATTAATATAATCTTATAAAATTTTCTTTCATTTTAAAATATATACCTGGATTTGAACAACTTTCTGTATTCCACCAATTGTCACAATCACTCCATGGAAGTTTTCGTCGAAATGAAGCAAAAAAATAAAATAGACACCAAGCAATAATTATATTATAATAGACTGTGACAAGGAATGCATTAATTGCCATTGCCCAACCAACTCCTAATATCATATATACATATCATTTATCTACATATCAATATAAAATATTTTTATTACCTTTAAACATACGTGACATTTTAAAAGCAGCTGTAGTACCACGACTAGTAAATTGACCAAGTGATAATTCAAGAAAATAAAGTGGTGTTCCAACCAGAAAATACACACAAAAATATGGTATAAGAAAAGCACCTATATTAATAAAACCTGTACAATAGACAAGATAACTATCATATATGCTTACCACCACCATTTTTAAATGCTAAACGAAAAAAAAAACAATGAAATAAAACATAGAATAATTATAATCATTACTTACCAATGTAAGGATATCTCCATACATTACCTAGACCTGAAATATCAAAACAAAAAAACAAATAAGATGAGATAAACTATTATTATTAATACATACCAACAGAACAACCAACTAATGAAAGAATAAATTCAATTGGTCGATCCCATTCTTCTCTTTGCTCTTCTTTACTATTCGGTTCTTCCTCCTAAAAAGTTCATTTATAGATCTGAACAAAAACTGAATTTCATATTTAACTACTTCAAGTGGTTGTTGAAGAGTACTTCTCGATTGAGTAAGCGCGCGTAACCGGTCCAACATTGTCTGAAAAATAGACAAATGCCAATCAATTTACTTATTTTTATATTGAATATTTGTAATCTTATCTCTTTTCTTCATTTTTGTTTTTTGTCATTAAAAGCATAGTTAAATAACACGTACGTCTGTAAAAGATATCTTTTTAATCAAAAACAATATGAAATTTATATGAAATATTCTTTTTTATCTTTCTATAATATTCAAATTACTTCTGTTACGGATAGTTCACTGACATTAATATAATAGATTAATATTTGTTTTATAATAAAAATTCTCACAATAAAATCTTGTTCTATATCATATTGTTTTCTATAAAGTGCAAAGAAGATCAAATCATGATAGAGCACTGTTGTATGATGAGAAAAAAATGATTCATTTAGAAGAGTGAATTGTAACCTTTTTGCTTACATCAAAAATAGATTGAATATTAAATTCATATAGAGTTATGTTGAGTTCTTTTTGTAACAACAATAATTTACTTCTATTGATTTTATACTATTTCTAATCTGTATCTTATTGCAAAAATGCGTGTCCTAGATGATATATTATTCCTTACATGAGTTTTATTATCAATCAATTATAAATAAAAACATAGAAATAATAAACCCTGCAAAATGGTTTATTATTCTACGCGTTTTTGATTTGTAGAAGCTTAGAAAACTATAGTAAACAATCTTAATGTAAATTGTTGATGTATGCATATCGTTAAGTCTGTAGACTTAATTCAACTTTGAAATATTTATTTATACAGATTCAACTCTGTTTACGTGCATTTGTTAGCTACTTCACAATATTAGTAACAACAAAATTCGTTATCAAGTTCATTACTGGCCTATTCATGAAATTATTATCAAATATAATTATTGTGGTAAAATAAATTGAAAAAAAAACAAAGCTGAGACTGTATCTGGGACAAAGAAGGTCTGCCGGATACATCCCGAAGTGGAAAGACAAAATCTGCTTTTTCTGGTACCTAAAATTTCATTTTTTTCCCCCCAGTGTTATTACATAACAAAGCTGTGAGTGTGAGTGAAGAGAAGAAACCTACATCCACACTCCTCTATTCTTCTTTTTCTGTGATTTGACCTATGTCCTTGTGTGTTGTTCATATTGTGAAGTAATTACATATTTATTCTGATGATGATAAAAGAACATTTGTCGAAATATCAATAAATAAATACGATATGATTAGTTCAAATCACAATGTTTGTTACAGTTCTACACTTCATTCTCTCTCTATTTCGATTTTCAACTATTCTTCCCTCGAATTTTCAGATTGGTTATGAAAATGATGTGTATGATGATAACCAAGGTTAAACGATGTACATTACATTAACTGATGTCCCACTAGACTCTGACATAATATCACAGTAACAAGTACAACATCTGAGAACAAATAATATAATATACTACAACTATCCTCTGTTAATGTCCTATCGTCAAAAATTCCCCACTTACCAAATGATTCAACAATCAATGGAAAAGATATCAGCGACAAGTCTTATTCGCCTCATGTTTCTCTTCAGAGAAGTGTGCTGCATTCCATCACGACACAATGGCAACCACCTTCTCTTGCATACTAACCGAATACCAATATCTCCCCTTCTTGTCTCTCTTCGATGACTGATTTCGTGGACACGTCCACTACAACCGTCAATTCGAAACGTGGTCACATCAATTTGAGTGGTACATCAGATAAAGATCTTCGACCTCAAGCTCGTCAAGAATATTGGACTCATGTTGTTAATTCGAGTAGCATATCATATAAACGTCACCGAGCTACTCCTCAACAACAATTCTCTTTAACAAATCAAGATGCTCCATGCATTATGATTAATGGTCAGCAAAACTTAGATTTTGAACCTTCGATTGTCAACAGAAATAGACAACAAGTTTCTTCCGCAGTATGTCGTTTTGTATCAACTCACTACCCGTTCTTGGTTACTTTCACAGAAGAAGTTCGTGATATAACAGTAAGGTAGATATGGCTGTGGATGTTTTCTTCTTCACACCGGCATCCACACCCACACTCAAAGCCTATCAACTCACATGGTAACTAACTGAGAAAGTTACCAACTGAAATGTTAACCAATCTATTTGTTAGTAAACTAAGTAATTATAATAAACTCTTATATATGCAACGGATCATATTTGGTCCAGACTCATTTTCGATTATGGATTCATTCAGCAATGTTGGAACCGGCGAACAAGGACTAATTTGTCGAAAAGATGGAAAAGATAAGCTTTTTTCTGTTACGGATATAAAATACCTATGTATCGAGATAACAAAGAAGAATAAGGATATGAGTGAGTGTGAGTATGGGATGTAGGTGAAGAGAAAACACAATCTACATCCACACACATACATTATGCAGCTAAAAGAAATACATTCCTGAAAATTTTTTTCTAAAATGAAATTATATCTATAGAAATAAAACCAACAAAAAGCAAGTGTTACATTAATACAAAAATCCGTTTCGTGAAAATTGTCTTTTATTTATTAAGTCAATGCTTCAAATAAATTTTTATAACAGCTCCCTATATACTTGTTATAATACTATTTTTATTTCTGTGTATTATTTTCGTCAGTACACATTTATATGTGAATGCAACTATATCCATACTGCTATTTCATCAGTCTAGAATAAAATAAATCGACTCTTCATGAACACTACTTATACTTATAATAGAATAACGTATACAATATATTAGTATTTGTTTTTATACAAAGAAAGATAACAGCAACATTCCTTTCATTCTACGATTAAAGTAGAATTGATTTATTCATCAATATAATTCAATGCAAAAAAAAACCAAATACAATATTTTGCTGCTTGAATAGTTTTGTATAATGCCTCCGGAAATAAATATCAATGATGTATATCAAACATTTATAATGATTTCTAATAAACAAAATCAATATCAAATTTGCCCAATGCTTGAAACTAATTTTGACAGAGTAGTTAAAATCGAGCAAGTCACATGGCTTGATGAATCATGACCTTCTGAAAATTTTTTTGATCATCTTGATAATCTACTTTGAAATCGTTGGATATTTGAAAGTTCTACCACTGATAGTTTCGGTGGAATATTTTTACATTACATGATAAATTATGCTCATCAATTTGGTGCTTCTATTATTGAACTTGAAGTAAATACATCAAGTATACATGCATATAGATTATATGATAACTATGATTTTTCATATAGTTCGATTTCTTCCTCAACACTATTCTACATATGCAGATGCTTATCAAATGGGGTAGTGGGATGTTCGCCAATAAGACTTTCGCCAATAAGACATTCGCCAATGGCGAAAGTCCCGAGGGTATATTGGCGAAAGTACAGTGGACTTTCGCCAATTGGCTAAGTTCCAGGGAATGTATTGGCGAAAGTACAGTGGACTTTCGCCAATTGGCGAAGTTCCAAGGAATGTATTGGCGAAAGTACAGTGGACTTTCGCCAATTGGCCAAAGTGAGGTGGACTATCTCAGTTGTCACGGAACAATATTAACACGTTGACTGTCCTCATGAGAAAAAAATAGTACTTGTTCTACATCCACTTTTTATTTTCTTTTTAATTTTAAAATATATAATTTTTTGGAGTGTATTACGTTTATATACCGCAAAAATAAGTTTTAAACATATCTTCAATGTTTTTTTATGCAACACATATGATTCAGCTGTCTCTCTTAGATCAAATGCTTCTTTTATTTTGTTTTATATTGAAACACTTTTTTGTAATAAAAACATCTGAAACTGAGCATTCACTTTTTTTCTCAAAATAAAAGCAAAGCGCTATGTTTTTTAGTACTTTATTATGCTCAGTGCATCATATGTGATTCAACCAAGAACTAGAATACTTCCTGACATCGTACCGATACGTCCCAATAGTTCAAATCCAGCCGGTTAGTTGCGTCTAACAAATTCCAGCTTCAAATATCATATGCTGCGTATGCATCATATGTGATACACGGAACGTCTCAGTCCAAAGTATCGTGCATCACATATGATGCACCGGACAGTCAACGTGTTAATATAGGATATATGTCAACGCTGAAGTTAATGTTATTGGAATATATATATCATAGTTTGCACACATCGATGTAGGCGAGAAAAAATTTTTTTAGTGTACGTCTGATTTACAATGAATTGCTGAAAGCTCACTGTACTTTCGCCAATTGGCGACAGTCCGGGAGTATATTGGCGAAAGTACGGGGAACTTTCGCCAATTGGCGAAACTCCACGGAATGTATTGGCGAAAGTACAATGGACTTTCGCCAATTGGCGAAATTCCACGGGATGTATTGGCGAAAGTACAGTGGACTTTCTGCAATGGCGAAAGTCCTATTGGCGAAAGTCTTATTGGCGAAATTCCGGAACCCCATCAAATGGCGCTTTCAATATAAGTAATTTTAATGTATAGCAATATTTATGTCACATTCTCTCTTTATAATTGTAAAGTATTCTTTTTTTTTTTTCGTTCTTTTGTTTATTATAAGAAAATAAAAGCAACCCTATATGAAAGTCATTACTGTCATGACAATTGAAAATTTGTGCAAAAAACTGTACACAGGAAAAAGCCAACTTGATTATTGTTAAATATATGCATTAGATATAATTTAAATGAGTTTTATATCTTTAAAAATATGGTTGATTTCAAATAATGCCCTTGAGAAGGTCGTGATTATTGACATTACGCCATGAAAAAACAATTAGGTGAATATAAAGATAAAATGTATTTGCTTAACATATACTGCATTCCTTTTACTACTGAAAACGTGAAGAATGTTTTAAATTATCATTCTTTTTTTTTTAAATATTATTTATTAATTAAATTGTATTGTTTTAGATGAAAACTTAGAAAACTTCAATGATTAGTACACCACAAATTCAAAAAATTGAACCATCTCGTGTCGTTTATGAACTTATTTCAAAACCATTAGGAACATATCTTATACGAGCTTCAACTAAAAACGATGATATACTTTCACAAATTAAAATCAAATCAGAAACAAACTCTTCTCCTTATGTTGTTTTATCCGTACGTGTCGATGAAGCCTTGTATCCATGTCCAGTTATGAATTATCGTTTACCATTAATTGGATCGAATGGTGAATACAATTCCATAAATATCTTAGAAGAATATGAACGAAATGAAAATAATTCAGAAATTGATATGTTACCAAAATTACAACAAGAATGGATTGTTAAAGATAAAGATACGAATTGGAAAATCAAACGAACTCTTTTTCAAAAACAATATATACATCTTTACTTATCTGATGATGATAATAATGATATAGAAGGAAATACAATATGTAATTTTCAAGATGGTAGTATTACAATTGAAGTATATAATAAACGAATTCAAAATGATGAACAAAGTTTTCAAAATGAATTATCAATATTAAAAAATCTTTCTTATTTTCATATTATTTCATTTTATGGTATTTGTTATGAAACAGATCAAATTAAATATTTAATATTTGCAGATAATGGAAAATCCTTAAAATCATTATGTCCAATTATAAAAAATACAGAAAGATTTTTAATAAAAAAATTATCAATGATTGGATATCAAATAGCTTGTGGTATGATTTATTTAGAATATAAACATATTATTCATCGAGATTTACATGCTAGAAATATTCTTATTGATAAAAATTATTTTATAAGAATTGCTGATTTTGGTCATGCTATTATAAAAGATGATGATGATGATGATGATAATGAAAGATTTCAACAAAAAATAAAGAATTCAAAATTGAACTTTCAAACACGTCGTTTAGCACCTGAATGTTTACCATCGCCTCCTAATGATCAACAACTAATTGATTCTACAGAAACTCTATTAACTAGATTTTCTTCGAAAAGTGATCTATGGGCATATGGACTGATATTTATAGAGCTTATGATGAACGAAGATGCAGATGTATATCCAAATTTACCGATCAAACATAATGATGATGAAATTATTCAAATTATTCAATATGTTAAAGTAGATCATATGATACATGAGAAACCAGATGATTGTCCTAAAATTATTTATGATGTATTAAAAAAATGTTGGGCTTATAATCCTAAAGATCGTATTTCATTTTGGGATATACGAAATGAAATGATGAGAATATTCAAATCATCAAATAATTAAATAAATAAATTCATCTGAGAATGAAGATCAATAGAATACGTATATGAAAATCATTCATGTAAATTATTAATTACTTGAAATTTTTTTTTCTATGAAAAGAAAATTAAAACAAATTTGACACTTTCCATAGTATCAATTTAAAATTACTCAAAGTAATTTAATTAATATTTATCTAATATAAAATACTATAATCATCAAATGTACTAACGACAAAACTACACGAAACAATACTCACTGTTTGAGCTTATATTCGGATCCACAAGGACATTTTGAGGAGACTAGTAAAAATCTAAAATAGTTCCTCTCTATCGACCTTTGGAGTCTAATTAAGATAGTTTTACCGAATTTTCGACTCATCTTTAGATCAATAGTGAAAAATCGTTGAATGGAATTTCACTCATAGAGAGGTCGAATGACTTTTAGAATATTCCGAAAAGAATTTTCCATTGTTGAGATATTGGGCTTTTCAAGTAAACCTCCATTTTTGTATCATATTTGTAGTAAGTGATTATCTTTTGGAAATTTGTTATCTTAACGAAAGAACATTCTTTTCGGCTAAAACTTTCAGGACATTCTAAGAATCATTCGATCTATCTATACAGATAAAATTTCACTTCGAAAAATTCTGTTTCGTTTTTATTCTGGTACGCACCTAAAGCTGGATCGAAAATTTAGTAGAACGATCATAACTGTGCTCGAAAGGATCTTTTAGACTTTTGCTAGTCTTATAAATGCGCCCCGATATGAATTCAAGCAGCAGATATCAGTTTGGATGGTTTCCTCGTTAATACGAATGAGTGATTGAAACTTTTTTGTTGTTATATATATTGTATTTTTTTTTTGTTTGCTTATAATTTAATTTCTATGTTGGCTTGATGGAAAACGTAGAAAGGAAAAATATAGAGTAGAAAAATGTTGAAAAGAATAATGCTTTGTTCAGTTTTTCGGTAATAGATAAATACTTTTCCAGATCCATGGTACATTGCATTTACATTCTTCTATGAGAAAATTATGTTTTGAGTTCAGTTACTTTGATTTGAACTCAGTTCAATTGAAAAAGAATATTTTTTATAGTGTTAATAATTAACTAGATACAATACAGTAATTTCATGAATTTTATTGCAAAACATAAATTTTATTTGAAATTTACAATTCGAATATTTTCGATAATACGAAATCTGAAATCTTTTTCAAATTTCAATGATTTTATTTGAAAATAAAAATGAGAAAGAAACATATCAGAAGAATACCAGTCAAAATACCACATCGAGTGACAGAATACATACATGTGACATACGATATTTGTCGATTGAAACTCATTTTCAATAATATTTCTTACAAAGAAATCACCTGAGATGATTCCTTACGTTTGAGATGAGACTACAGTCATTACGTAGAGTCTGCCGAGACTAGAAGAAACCTAGAGGGATTCTTTCCCATGCAATGCCTTTTTGGAGTTATGGCCATTACACTGATTTTTTTTACCTTTAGCACGGTATTTATAAAAAAAACCGAAACAAAAAAATTTTGGCCTAAAACTTTGTCTATAGACAGCTCTTGAAGTCATTAGAATCTTCTAATAATTTCAGCTAGAATAAATGCTATCTCCTTGAGATATCAAATCAACAAAACCCCATGATATTCTACCGAAACTACGAAAGACTTTAAAAACTATTTATGGGCAATGTTTTAGGTTAAAATTCATTTGTTCGGTTTTTTTTAGAAATACCGTGTCCAAAGTAAAAAACTCAATATATTAGTCATAACTCTAAAAGGCCCTATGTAATGACTAGAGCTTCATCTCAAATGCAAGATATCATTTCAGGTACTTCTCTTGTTAGTTGGACCTGATTCAGAAAAATGTTCATCTCTCTTTTTTCATGCCCTTATCTTCCTCCTGTGATCTGCCGTCTCTAATTATTATATGCTGTCAAACAATCTAGAGAATAACCTAATTTGTTTACTAAATTATTTTCTTTCATAATTATTCATATAATCGAAGTGTATGTGTGAATCATTTGCAAAGTTCATTCAGTCCCAGTTTCAAGAGATTTTAAATCTTATATACTCGTGACATCTTTTGAATTCGAAAGATTATTTTTAAGATATACTTCTTCGATATTTTCCTACTGTATATTTTTCATTTCAACGTTTTCTTATTCTTACATTTTTCTTTTTGTTTATTGTTGTTTTCATTCAATTTTCATTTGTTGTTTCAACTTTTCCTATTAATGATTTACTGGTTTTTGAAGCAGCGTTTCTAATAGGAATATATTTTAAGCTAATTGTTTATCCATAGTTTACCTTTAGTTTTTCTACATAAAAACAAAATATGCTAGTTGCTTTGCTATTATCTGATATACTTAAATGATAAGAAACCTGTGATGAAGCTTGAAAAGAAATATCAGCAATGAAAGCTAAAAATAATGCAATATTTTTTCATACTGAATATTATTTATGAAAGATGGCTTCATCCTTTTCTGTATTATTAATAAACTAAGATAAGCTAAAAAATGCGAATATATAAAAATAATATCCATTAATTTCATTTTTACTACAGCAATTAATCAAAGTCAGTAGCCATGTTTATCGAGATAAATATATTAAGAAGAGTTTCGCTTTTTTTTTCCTAAGGTTATTTTCACATTAAATAAATTCATATCGATTTTTCATACAAGTCAAAGTGGTTGCGTCGTTTTCATACAGAACAATGTTTATTATTGTCGTTTGAAATACACTTGTAACTATCGCACTCTATAATTTAAAAATCGAATATGGTTTCTCTTTGATGTCAAGACGTTCATGTTCGATGTTATTATATAAACTAATATAAAAATTCGACTATTTTAATTCATTTCTATTCGTTGTTATATGTTAACATTCGAAAGAAAGTCGAAGGTAATCACATGTTTGGGTGTGATTTTATTAACTACATAATAGCTACATATGGTTATTTTTTTATTATCTGTAACAAAACGAAACATTTTATTCTGTTCGCATTTCTACGTTGTCATTTTTCGCTGAAAATTTTTTTTTTTTGTTAATGAAACTAATACATAGATAAAAAAAAGTAATGTGTAATGTTTTGACGTCATCTTTTTTCATTAGACAAATATTGCTCGTATGAGTCATTCATATTTCTCAAATGTTGAGTAATTTTATATCATACGTATGATTCATTAAAATTGTGTAGAATAAATTATAACTTCTTTTTTTACAATACAACAACTTTTTCAATAATGCCAGTAGATATCTATAGAAATAATGATTATCAAGTCTTATCAATCAATACTAGCAAGTCAACTGAATATCAAATTCGACGAATGCGTCTAACTGATATTGACACATTAGTTAAAATTGAGCAAATCACTTGGCCGAATGAATCATGGCCTTTTGAAACATTTTTTGATCATATTATTCATCCATTTTGGCATTGTTGGATACTTGAAAGTACTAACAATGATAATTTAATACTTGGATATGGTCTTCAATATGTATACAAAAGTGTATCCCATATAGCAAATTTATGTATTGATCCTAATCAACGTGGTCGTGGTTTAGGTAAAATACTTTTACGTTATATGATAGATCATTCTCGTCTATTTGGTGCTTCTGCTATTGAACTTGAAGTAAACACATCAAATATACCTGCATATAACTTATATTATAAACATGGTTTTATAATAATTGAACTTCTAGAACAATATTATTCAGACAATACAGATGCATATCGTATGCAGTTGTCTATTGATAGAACTTCTTAGAAAATTTTGAAATATATTTTGTACTTTCCTTGTATTTATTATCATTCTTTATTCATCATGTCTTTTCTCGGATTTTAAGTTGCTCTTTTTTCTTTTTTTATTCATTTTTCGCCGAAAAACCCAACGTCGTTATTCTTCAAGGAGAGCCTACGATAGGAAAGAAAAAATGTCGATGAAAAGCTTCTCTTTTTTTTTTTCTCTTATGAAATGATACTATTTTCTAAGGGTATAAAATCAGACGATTGTATTAATTTACGTAAAAAAAAAAAACAGACACGCCTTTTGTGTGTTTGGATACGAGACTGGACAAAATCTTTGACATGAAAATTTTCACATCCTTGGTGAATTTTAACCCATAAAGCAAAATAAATACACGTCATATTTCTCGTAAGTGTACTTGTAGTGTCTACGGAAAACAGAACAAGACAAAATTCTTTTTTCGACGACAGCAATATTTTGACTTGATAGAATTTCGCGGAACTGTAAAACATATTTTATCATGAGAGAAAAGAAAAAAAGCCTATAATTAGAACTGATTTTTTTTTCCCCGTTATAACACTTTGCATCTACTTTGAGACACTTCGTTGTAGATATTATATTTTCTTTTCGTGTCAATGCAAAATTTACCAACAATTCAAAAAGTATCACCAGCCTATGTTATTAAAGCTCTAGTGCTACAACCATGTGGCACATATATTGTACGATATCAAACCTTAAATGATGAAATACTTTCATCTACTCATATAAATAATCGATCAACAATATCTATTCAAAAAGATCGTTATGTTGTATTATCAGTACGTGTCAATGAAACTTCATATAAATGTTTAGTAATGAATTATCGTTTATCACTTATGGGATCAAATGATAAAGAAAATCGTGTACAATTATTAGAGCAATATAATTCACAATATAATCAATTAGAAAAATATACTCCATTAACAAATGAATTAATTCTTTCATCTGACGATCCAACTTGGATTTTAGATTCAAATAATTTTCATCATATAAATTTTAATCATAATCGTTTTAGTGGTAAAAATAATAATGGAATATCTGAAGCTATTTGGAAAAAATCAAATCATGATGATATTAAAGTATTTATTAAACGTTTTACAAAAAATAGTCCATATTATGAAAATGAATTAAATGTACTCAAGCAACTTTGTTTTTTTTCTATTGTTTCATTATTTGGTCATTATTCTGATCATCAAAATAATTATTTAGTATTTGCACATGGTGGAAAATCACTTGAATCAATTTGTCCATTACGTTCTCGAACAACAATATCAAAAATGTTTCGTATTATAAATATTGCTTTTCAAATATCTAATGCAATGATTTATCTTGAAAAAAAAAATATTGTTCATCGTGATTTAACAGCAAGTAATGTTCTTATTGATTCTTATGGTTATATTCGTATTGCTGATTTTGGTCATGCTATACAAAAAGAAGAAGGAAAAAATAATCTATCACGTTCAATTACAAATACAGGTGAATATAGATTTCAAGTTCGTTTTCTTGCACCTGAATGTATACCAAAACCAATGCAATCACGAATAAATCAACCAACAGATCAAATTCGAAGAGAAATTTATGCTAGTTTTTCATCAAAAAGTGATGTTTGGGCATTTGGTATATTAATTATTCAACTTATGCTTAAAAATCCTTCAAAACCATATCCTCATATAGATAATGATCGTGATGTATCACAACGTGTTGCAATTAATCGTGAAATACATCCAAAACCAGATGGATGTAATATTGATATTTATTATATACTTCAACAATGTTGGGCATATGAACCTATAAATCGTATATCATTTACTGAAATTCGAGAGAAAATGAGAATGTTATCATCAATTTTTAGTTAATTTAAATGTTGTATTTACTTTACAATGTGTTCAAGATGATAAATGAGATCTACCTTATTTTTGTCTCCGAATTTTTCAGATAAAAGAAAAAACAAAGTATTACAGTAGGCGAATTATATTTTTTTTCACAATATAATCATTGTATATTTTTTTTTGTTTTCTACGTAGATCAGTACATGTCTTTCAATAAATAAAAAAAAAGTTTATTTTTTTTTAACTAATTAGAAAATCTCTAAAAATAATTGTTGTGCATTTTGCCTAATAAAAGTCTTTATATATATATATATATATATAACATATAGGTTTTATTTTTTGTTATTTTTTTGTATTATTTATTCCATTTCATTATTCACATGTTTGAATTTTGTTATCAAGAAAATATGTATGATTAATTTAAATATTACAATTATGAGAGAGTCTTTATTGTATTTGCTTTAGAATTTAATACGCTAATTGCTTGACAAATAAGTTTTGCTTAAATCATATATTTATTTATTGGGGTGTATCTTTTAAAACTACAGTTTTATATCTAGAATATAATAAATTTTTCATGTAATAAAATTTTGATAAACAATTGAATAAAAGAGTACGGTAGTTATTTGTTGTTTTCTGGCAAAAGTGAGAATATACAGACAAGATACCATCCTCAATTTGTTTTTCGGTTGTAACTCTCTTCGCCGAAAGACTCATAGGGCGCTTTAGGCTGTTGCGAGCCCTTTAATTCTTATATAGGCTTGTTTAGCATGAAGAAATCAACTCATGTTGCTCTCACCTTCACCTTTGGGGCGCCCCCATGGCCAAAAAGTACTTTCGACGAAGTATGTTTCGGCGAAGAGCATATATACCTTTTTGCTATTTATGACTTACACACTGATGTAGAATTTTACGAACTATATCAAATGGGCTATGTATCTAATAGTCTACCTTTGATAAAAGTTTCAACATGAATGGTTGAAATTTTGTTGATGATGGAATCTGTCGTATTATAACGCAAGGAGATTGAGCATATTGATGAACTATTGGAATTAACAGATGAGAGCCTCATCAGCTGACCCTCTGCTCTAAATGTCGTTCTCGCTGTCACATTCAACCTTATTCGATAGAATTTATAGAAAAAAATAAATTCTGAAAACTACTGAATATCAATTGAATTGATGAAGTTTTATACGAGATGAGAAATGAAATAGTTTTATGTAGATTAATTGTTCGTTTTCATCTGTTAATGTTCATACTTAAATATAAAGCAAGATAATATTTCACTTTTTCTTTTTCTTTTTTTGCTTTCACAATAATATTATAATCTTTATTGTCATCTTCACACTCTCGTTTACTCTTGTTTCAGTATCGAAAATTTTTTATTTGATTTAACCTAGAACTTTTTATCAGTATTTCATTTGTTACAATAGACTCACAATAAAGATAAGATAAGATCGTATTATTCAACACTCAACTCTGTATTCTATTATGACAAAAAAAAATATACTGTTGAAAACTTTGAATTATAGTCACATTACATATAGGTTTAATACCTTGAAATTATGGTCATCTCATATTTTCAATTGGTTAGTTTGATAGTGAGAATGATAATATGCGCTATCTTCTAGTGTCATAATACAAAGGGTTCCCTTGTGAGAGATTATATAAATATCGCTGGACATAAACAAGACCATTATATGCTTATCTTATCACTTCTTTTCTCTTTTGTCAACAGGGTTTTTTTTCTATACCTCGAGACAGGGAAAAAACCCAAATGAAATGTTGATCTATTCTGAAAGCGCGAAGGGAAAGGACCATAAATTATAATACTTTTTGATAGTTTAGATACCATGTTTTTATGCTATTTCAATTAGAGAAAGGTACAATCTGAGTCAAAACTAATTACACATTTTCAATTTGCATAGAAAAAAATCCGAATCAATTGATATGTATTTCAAAGTTTTTTCTTTCTTTTTTCAAACTATTGTTTTCTCAAAAACCTCGTCTAAGATCCAGTCAAAAGTTTAATTTAATCACAATGTCATCTTTCTTGTTTAGTTAATTGTCATTTGACCTTCTAGTGTAAGAGGAGACCTCAGTCGAATTTTGTTTGAAAAAAATTTAATAAAAAAAAAAAAACTTTGAAAGACATATCAGTCGACTGCCAATTCTAAATATGTAATAAGTTTTAACTCAAATCGTAGTTTTTGTTCCGATTGACATACTATTTAAAAATATATCTAATTCAAGCTTTCAGAATCAACGAAAACTTCATGCGGATTTTTTTCTTTATTGAGATATAGAGAAAAAAAAACTCCCGTCAACAGAAGTAAAGTAAAGCGATAAGATAAGTATTTAATTGTTTTGACTGTCTAGAACGATATTTATATAATTATTCAGCAATACTTCAAGTATTCGTACGGAGATTTTTATCAAAGGTAGGCTATAAAATGTGTCATAGTCTATTGACTAGTCATTTATTCATCGTTTTGTTAAGTACGTATAGAGAGATAGATATAAGCAACTCGATTGAACTTATGCATATCTTTTATTCTAGATCATTCATAATTCAAGAACACATTGATCAGTGTTTAAGAATCAACTGCCCTAAAACGATCAAATTTGCTAGATCTTATCGTGTTGACTTCCGAGAACAGATATTACTAATTCAAATTTAATTCAATAAGTAGTAATTATATTTGATTATGCAATAAAAAATTATAGAAGTTCTGAAGAGTAGATTTGAGCCATGTTTTTGAAATGTGTCTTGCTATGAAAAAATTCACATGGCTAACTTTTCTACATATCGAATCATCACACTTACAAATTGAAAAATGTATATCAATATTTTTATCATATATTTTGTATGGGCTAAGTCATGAATAAAGAGAAACTAAAGTTGATTTTATATGTCTTCACTGCAAACATGGAGTAACTTTATATAAAAATGAAATTGCATGTATATGAAAATTCTTTCAGAATAGAGAACTATTCTATATGGTAGAATTATCCCGCGGAAAGAAAATCACCCCGATAAAAAAACTCAAAACACATGGTATTATGTCATTGGTTTTCTCGGAATTTTTTAAAAATAAAACTCAAGAAGTTTTGTGATTCCAAAATGCGAAAACCTAAGTTTACTTAATCTTTCTAGTTATTTTTTTTTTGTCCAGTAGAAAACCAAACTTTGAGATCACTTAAATAGCAATAATTTCTACTTTAATACTAGAAATTTTTTCAAAAATTCTGAATATTCAGGTAAATTTTTCAATAGGAAGTTATCATAACATAAACGATGTGAAATTTCATACTTGAAGTGCAGACACTTTAATCCTTACCGAGAGGGTTTATTTACTTATATATGAAAGCAAAAAAAAAAATAATATTTTGTTTAGATTATGAAAACATTAGTCTTTATTATATTAATCAAATAAAGTACACATGTTCTTTTTTACTTTTTTTATTTATTTATTTATTTATTCTACTTTTCTAATCTGTATTATCCAGGCATCTATAGTATTCATTTTCGCAGAAAATCAATCAATACCTATACTCTTCAATTTGAAATGCATAAATCTAGAATATGCTATTCTATCTGACTTCACACCTTCATTTCTGCTA
>CAJNOL010003622.1:0-21054 GCA_905250125.1 Rotaria sordida
GAAAAAACCTTTAAAACCAGCTTCAAAACCGACTGGTTGAGGAGCGACATTTGATTGAACACCCTATACAATTTAATATAACAAATATAAAAAAAAAAAACAGGATTCATTGAAACTTACAATGCCTTGAGTTGATACTCGACCAAATACATGTGTAAATGCATCACGTACAGGTGTGAGTTTAACATCTTTAGCTGATGTAACTACTATATTAATTTCATGTCCTGGTTCTAAAAAAAATAAAAATTATTTTTAGAAAAAATAAAAATAAATCAATACATACGAATATATTGTTTCATTTGAGGATCAACTGTTGTTATAACTGTTTCAATACCGGTCTAATATAATAAATAAAGAATTCAATGTGTTTTTTCTTTATATTTAATCTGGATTCTCTTTTTTACTCGCATATATTCGAAGAAAGCAAAAAAAGAAATCGATTTCCTCAACATACAAAAAACTAATCTTTATTAATCATCACTTCATAATATTTTACATTTTATATAGAGGCGTAAGCCGACGGTGACGGCTACAAGAACCTTCGCCTTTGAAACTGGTCGCGACTCAGTCAATTGACTTACACCTCTAATTGTATTTTCTTATTGCTACAAGAGAAATATTTTCTTTATTTGAATTCCCAAATGAAAAAATTTTCCACACTTAAAGGATTTCTCCAATACCCGTTGGTACACACAGGTAGGTTCAGTAACATCCAGGTTTTTCTCAATCTTTTTTTCCGCTGACTTAAGCACTAGAAAAAATCCAAATAGTGATTCGAGTAGAAGAAAATTTTTTCCAACAAAAATATAAGGAAATAAATATCCTTATCAGATCGTCACAAAGAAGGTTTTCAGAAAACCAAAACTATTTTTGAATTTTCACTCAAAAAATATCGTAGAGCACTCGGAGACGTGTTATTTCTTATGGAATTATTTGCTCTATCATCCTATATAGTCTAAACAAAACTATATTTGTGGGCTCTAGGTGCTAGAAAACTAGACTCTTGGTTTTCTGAAGACCTTGCCTTGAGAATGATTTTACTCTACTCGAATTTTTTTTCTAGCATTTAAATCAGTAGAAAAAAACAGAAAACAAATTTTATTGAATAATTTTGGTGTTTACTATAACTACTAATTTATTATTGAAAACTTTGATAGCATTATAAAAAAAAAATCTCCTAGTTTTCAAATAACTATTCTTTAATTGATTCGATTCTATATCTAACAAATTTCAAAACGAAAATCAAGGTTGTTTGAATTACTGTAGAATTCATTTTGTACTCCTACAATCTCACTGAATAAAAGGAGGATTATTAATTTTATTATTTTAGTAAATATCTTGATCTGATATCGAAATTTAAAAAAATGATTACTTTAGCTTTTTCAACAACAGTAGCCAACACTTTATTATTACTAAACCAACCCCAAATACCACTAGGATTTGTAGATAAATCATTTTGTTGATCATATGTTGTTGTTGGATAATTTGTCCATGGCGTTGGATTAGGTTCACCTATAAAAACAAAAATTATTAAATAAAAAAAAAAATAAACAATTTTATTCTTCGCAAATTTCAAACCTGGTGGTTGATAAGATGGATTGTAAATATTTGTATCAGTTCTTAATAAAAGATTCTATTTTATCATAATTAAAGAACTTAATGTTTACCCTGAAAAAACATTTGGTGCCGTTGTACTAGGAACAGTTGGTGGTGGAACAAATATATTGCTAGTTGTTAGTGGTACAGCTTGTTGTTGTTGTTGTTGTTGAAAACTAACTGGCGGAAGTAATTGTTGTGGTTGAAGTGGAGCTTGTGATGTTGGCATACTTGGATAAATACGTTCTGTTAATGAAGCACGAGCAGAATAAGGATTTACCTGTGCTGCTAAAAAAAAGAAAAACAAAGATTTTTAAAATTCAATAAAATCAAAATTTATTTACAAGTGCCAGTTTGTTGAGGAGGTGGAGGTAGTGTATGATTTGGATCGTTCATTATTGTAGAAGAAGTTGAAGGAACCGGAGGAGGAGGAACAAATTGTGAGGTATGTTGCGTGGTTGGAATATCTTGTGTTGAAGGTGGTCGTGGCATCATCATAGGCGGTGGAATATTTGTTGTTTCTATACCTTGTGTTGTTGACATTGGAAATGGAACAGATTGTATTTGTTGATTTCCAAGTGTTAATTTAGGTTGAATTAATGATGATGAAAATTGTTGAGTATTAGCAGGATTTAATGGTGTGAATGCCGATGGTGGTGATTGAAATGGGCTTGGAATTGATGGTGGACGAATTAAAGGTTGAATTAATGGTGATGGTAAATGTGATGTTGATGATGCTGGTTGAAGAAGTGGATTTAATGTTGGAATATTATTTGTTCTCTGTTGAAATAATAATGGTGAACCACTTGATAACATTTGTGTTGAACTATTTGGTGCTGGAAAAAGTGGTTTAAATGGAGTATTAGCAGAACTTATAAATGGAGCTTTAAATATATAAAATGATATTATAGAGGAGAAAAAAAATATATATATGAAAGATTATTGAATATACCTTTAATTACATCGGTGTTAGCTGCATCTTGTAATTCAGATGTAACATGTTGTTCGGCTAACGTTCTCGGTGGTCCTCGAGATAGATTATTAACGCCGATAATTTCATCGGCTAAATCATCATTTGAATCCGAAAGAGCAATATTCTCCATTATTTGTTTTTATAACGAATGGATCACTTTAGGTATCCACGTCAGCGAGTTTCTTCTGTTCTTTTGATTGTCTATATATATTCCAATAAATATTTCTTAAGATGTATGAATGGTAATATTTTGACAAATTAGAATGTTGAACTTTATATAACAGATGGCGTTGTTGTTTGTCGCTTTCATGAATGTATCGATATATAAGAAGAATGATAATTTAATATTTCTCATAGAAAATGTAATGAAAAAAATAAGTTTGAAGGAGAATAGAGAAAGTAGTTTGGTTTACAAGATAAAAAGTCAATGAGATTTGTATAACTTATAGTTGAGTGTTGAATATAATTTTAGAAATCTCTAATTTAGTCTCGGTCGTAGCCCTACGTAACCTGAAATAAGAACATCAAATCTGTCGATTTATATGAGCGATGTAAAAGATACACTATTACCATAGGTATATCTTAGGATAGGAACAACAACAACAATATCTGAAACATTCATAAAAAAACTATTTTCGTTAAGATCTATCCCTATACAAAGCTTCAAATCAGTTTTTCTGGACCATGGCATTCATTAAAAAAATTTCGTACAAATGCAGTATATTCACAGCAATAAGCTAAGGATAAAAGTTCTTTTTAGGATATTTATAACTTGTTTGGGCACATAGTCTCAACTCTAGGCATATCCAGGACCAAGTCTTGTTTGGATCGTAGTCACAGCGAATCTGGTATGTTCCAGATTTCGCACATGTGTACTCAGGTGCAACAATTCCTTAGAAAAAAAAATATGATTAGAACGTGAAAAAATAAATAAAAGGTAAAGGATTAAGACGTCCTTTAAAACATTTCCCTGAGCGCAATACTCCGTAGTGGTATGATTCTTCGAAAAAACGTCTTCCATCATGAAAATGTGGTTATGAGTAGGATGGAGGCCTCGCTCTCACCCATACTCTCAGAAGAAGACATATTTTAGTTTTCGTAAAGATGCACTTGTTTATTTTGTTCTCACACATATCTAGTCTCGACTTAAAAGCGATTAATCAATTGGAGAACTTCCCTTGTAAGACGGATTGAGCATGCCTACCAGAGCTCGATCAACTAAACCTTCACAGGGTCAAAATTTTGGTTATATCATTACTATAATGAATATCTCTTCTGTTGTAAATAGGAAATTACCATCGTATGTAAATGCAGTATATTTTTCATTGACTAATAATAAGTCTAACTATAATTCTTAAAAAATTTTATTGAATATATAAAAAACAAAGAATGGAATTGTCTAGTTGTTAATAAATCACTCATTTATTTGAATAAATAATTATAAATTTTAGTTCAATTATTCTTTTATGATAAACATAATTTAAAATGGTACTTCATCTTTATTTCTATTTGTTAATTGTTGATTATTATATTCATCATCATTAAATGTAAGAACTTGTATATCACGTTTACTATCAACTTTTGTTGGTTGTGGTACAAATGTTTTTGTATTTTTTTCTTCATTAATTGGTTCAAGATTTGTTTGTAATGCCCGAGTTGATTTACTTTGAAAATCATTTGTTGTTGTGGTTGTTGTTGTTGATTGTATTTGTGGGGATGTTCGAGGACGAGAATTAGGTTTTATTGTATTTTCATTAATTGATGATACAGATTCATTAGGAAGTCTAAATATTAATAATTTAAGAAAATTTTGTTTTTTGTTTTTAATGTATTTTATTACTTATTTGACATCATCGAGTCCAATGTATCTAGATTAGCTTGAGTAGATTTTGTATTTTCAGTAAAATAAGCAGTTGGTTGAATACGTCCACTTTCTTCAAGTCCTTTAATTGCTGATGTAATTAATTGACGTACAACCTCTTTTTCTAAATGTATATAAACAAAATGAATACAATATGTATGAAAAATTAAAAGATAAATTAAACAAACCATTTGAACTTGATGAAACAAGCCATGATTGTACTTCATTAATATCTTCAGTTTTTAAAATTTGACAAAGTACTTGAAGCATCTAAAACAAAAATATGATTTATTTTTGTTTAGAAAAAAGAAAAATCTTTATGATCTTACCCACATCTCTCGTTCTTGTTCATCAACACAAAATAGATGATTAGGTACAAGAGCTGAAAGTGGTGTTCGTCCACGTAATGATTGACTACGTCTTAATGTTTTAGGTGTTTCATTCCATCGACCAGTTCGTTGACTATATTCACCATTTCCTGTTTTTGATGGAGTTCTTATAAGTGGTGAACATGATGGTTTTCTTTTATTTTCAATTTCAGTTAATTCTTCAGCTGTTACTAAACCAACCATTTCAGCAATACGTGATAATTCACGTCGCCAATTTTCTGTATCAACAACTAAGTTAAAAATAAGAGCAAAAAAAAAACAATTGCTATGTTTATTTTGAATGATACTTACCAACCTATAAATTTCAAAAAGAAATTATTAGATGATTTTTAAACAAAAAAAACAAACTGTTTAACATACATACCGTTCCGGATGCATTCCAACCACGTATAGGAGGAAGGAATCGTTCTCGACGTCTTTTTGGTTGAATTTTTTCTGCATAAGATCGAAGTAAAGCTTCATTATATGAATTCGGTGGAAACTCAATAGTAAAACGTGGATCAGATAGTAATGACTTAGCTAATTCACCTGATGGATTTGCTGGTAAATGTGGCATATCATCTCGTACATGACATACTTTAACACCAGCAGTTCCTTAATTGTTTTTTTTGAATGAATAAACCATTCAATGAAAATAATATAATTACCTGTAATAAATTTTAAATATTTTGGTTGAGGAACATGCCGTGCAAAGAACATATTTTTTGATAATTGTCCAAAACGATTTGCTGTTTGTAAACGTGATTGATCCATATCAGTATCCATCATTTACACGACTTCTAGTCTACAAAATGAAAAAAAAAAAAAAGAAAAATGAAAGAAAGCAGTCAATACAATCTCGGATGAAAGTATGTACACAGAAGAAAATTTTGCAGCCGAGCAACAGTGATGAACTTTAAAGATTAGACATTATGTGAACATGTAAAAAAAAAAGTTCCAACAGAACTGAAAAATATGATTTTTTGTTTTGGTAACAAAGAATATTTTGAATAAAAAAGAAATCAGACTATGAATTCATACTGAATGATTAAATTTCTTTAATATGCAAAAAAATTAATTAATTAAGATTTCATAGACTATGACAATTTATGATAAAATACTTATATAATTAAAGAAATTGTTTCGTCTTTTTTGTTTTTTAAATAAAGAAATAATAATTATTGAAGTATCTTGTATAAACCTCAACGATTTTATGAATGATGTTTTAAATTAGTATTCAAATGACTTTTAGATTAAATTTCACTTAATTGTTGAAATATTTTTTAAATTTGAATTTATTGAAAGAAAATACATAACATTATAAATGTTTAATTGAATACATGAGATTATATTTCAGTACTATTTCAACTGTATGCAGAATTCAATTGATGCTCGATGTTAATGAATGCCATCATGGTAGCAGAGAACAAGTTCGTTGAATAATATTTGAGCTTCCAACTGTGATCAAAGAAAATTGAAATCTAACTTCGAAAACATAAAATTAATAGGCCAATTATATACTGTTTACTAATATGAGTTTTGATTGAAACCTCCAATCAAATATATTATGAATATTTCCGTAACTCTTATACAAAAAACTATCGTTGAAAACAGATTAATTAATTCCAGTAATATAATTCCGACATTGAGAATATATAAAATGATTCTTAAATAATTAATTTGGCGATTCTATTTTAAGACAAGGCGGCATGTTTTTTTGATCTTGATATATGAAGAAAAAATTATAAAAAGATATCATTTTTAATATTCTAATTATTTCACGTTATTTTTTTAAAATGTCAATTAATATTAAGCGTAAAGATTTAATTATCAAATTGATTTTATTTCATGCTTCTCATTGATATAACCGAGTCTTCCTTGTTAAATCATTTTTAATAGAAAGAAATACAGTAATTTCAATAGTATACTTTTATATTATGGTTGTAATATCATAAAAACCGACTAAAATAGCTACGAGTGTTTTTTTTTCTTCTTTAATACAATTTGACATGATATCAAAAGGATTTTTTAGAAAGTTTTATAATCAAAAATTTATTACATTTATTATTTAGCTCGTTGATAATGAATAAATCGAAAGGTTATGACGTTCGAGAAAAAAAAAACTTATATATCATCATCATTAAATATAATTAAATTCAATAGAAAAAAAACTAAAATTTCTAATGTAGATGATATTTGAGTTAAATAGAAATTCACTATATAATTTATTATTCTTCTATATATCGAAGTTTATAATATTATTGATTAATAAAACTATAACTCTAACCTGTATATCTCAGCATGAAATTATTATACATTTGCATGTTTTAACATGTCAAATACATGCATGTCTATATAAGACTTCATTTCCTGTCGAACTCAATTTTTGTCAAATTTGCCTAATGATCATTCTGTCAAAAGCCAAAAAAAAATTTAGGTGCTTTTAATAGAGACATAAGTATTTTCTTTTTCTTTTTCGTTGATGTAAAAAAAAAGAAAGAACTAATCTGAAATGCTAAATTGAAACATCAAGCTGATACCAGAATAAATGGACTAGCCTAAGGTTTGACTGTTAGACATTTACGTAGATCTCAATCGGAAATACAATGTGACGAACGACTAGAAGTCACATATGAATAGTAGTCTTGTTATAGAGTGCGAACAGAGAAAAAAACGAGAACGAACACACTCAACAACATTGACAAAAGAGAGAAGCATCGTTATTATTATCACTGTCAATGGCAGGATGTATAAAAATAGCTCTTTTTCTCAAAATATTCCTTGTATAAAGGAAATGAAAGGTAAGTTAAGTTGTAGAAAAGTATAGATATTTCTTTTCTTCTCTTCATAGAATAGCTTCTTTGAAGAAAGTCAAATTACGTTTGAATTTTTCTTATTATTTCAACATAAGATCAGCTCTTTCTTGTCATAAATCAAAAAACCTCATCTTAAAAGCATTGTAAGTTTTCAACAGATATGATCGTTCATACAGACACATTCAACAACTATAAATATGATTTTCAACCGGAAATAAACTAAGATCTATACAAAGAGTATGATTTTTTCTTTGAGCATCGTTATTTACATGATTCTACTCGTTTTTTGTTTTGCTATAAATCTCTTCAAGGTGAATGTAGTTCATGAAATACTTTCTAATCATATGTTAGGAATGTTTTTTTTCATTATATTTGAAAAAATGACATATACTTTCTAACAACCTTATTCATTAGCTTTTTCTATTGCCTCTGGTTGGTTCAATCATTTTGGTCGGATGATCACTGCTTGTTCATTCGATCAATCAGTTTCTTATATATAATAGTGAACGATGAACAACAGAATGAATATTTGAAGATACCAAGACTATTGTGTCTTTCGCTTCATTGAATTGACAATTAATTGCTTTGTATTATTATCCTTTTTATTTCATTTTTTTTTTGTTCTTCATTTCGAATATTTCTTATGTTTTTAGTTCATTATTAATAGATATATGATGTTACAAGATTTAAAAACAGATCATAATTATTCTTATCAACCAAATTTATTTTGGATGAAAAATATTCAAACACATACATCTTTTTTATTTTCATTTATACTTTTTTTCATTTATGCAATTATATTTCTTATTGGTCTTATAGCAAATATATTTGTTATTGTTATGATTATAAAACGTCGACGTATGCGTACATTAACAAATCGTTTTTTACTTAATTTAGCTATATCAGATCTTATTGCAACATTAGTTTGTTTACCACCAACTGCTTATCATTATTATGATAAACGTTGGATATTTGGAGAATTTCTTTGTCGATTTGTACCATTTATGCAGGGTAAAAAAAAAAATAAAATAAAATTTTCAAATATAATAAATGAAATATTGAAGAATAAATGTAAAAGATTGTCTGTCGACAAAATATAAATACAATAGAAATTAATTTTGTATTCTATAGATAAAATTAATTCGATTTATTTTTTTACTTTTGAATTCATATAGATATAAAGACGTGCCAATCATATTTTGTACTTTTGAATAATATTTAGACAGATGCAAATCTTAACTTCTTTCATATTTAAATCTAAACTAATTATTATTTCTTTCATCTGAATGACAAGAATTTTTTCGTATCTTATTAATATTATATTCATCTTTTTTAAATTATATTTAGAATAAATCGAGTTGTTTTTTTTTTTTTTATTGTTTAAAAAAATATATTAGGTACATCGGTTGCAGTATCAATTTTTACATTAATGGCTGGTAAGTAATTTCGAAATGAAGAATTGTTTTTTTACTACTAAATTTATTTTCTTTGAATATTTAGTCAGTATTGATCGATTTATTGCTATACATAAACCAATACATTCAAAAATACTTTGTACTCCAACACGCATAATAGTTACTATTGTAATAACATGGATTGCTTGTATGTAAATTGCCGAAATGATGTTTTTTTTTTGTGTCTAAGAAAACAAAATCATCTTTTTTATTTCCAATTCTATATAGCACTTCTTCTAATGATTCCACTTATTTTACATCATCGAATAGTCGATCCATTTGAAATAACATTAACAGCATGCGCTGAAGAATGGCATCAAAATATGAATGCTCGATTAGTCTATGATTTTATATTACTTATTGTTCTTTTTATATTACCATTAACATTAATGACATATTGTTATATTCGTATAAGTTTTTCTCTTTGGTTTATTGATTCAAATATTCAAACAACATCATCAACATCAACAATAAATACAGGACGTTTTTCAATTCTATCGGATGATTTTCAAAATGATATTCGATTAAATTCTGCACAAAATACTCGATCATTATGTGTTCATTATCATAAAACAAATGAAAATAATCTTAATCGACAACAATTAGATGATTATCGTTCATTATTAATGCCAAATCGACAACGACAACAAAATACAATATTAAATAATAATAATAATAATACATATAATCATTCATTAAATATTATATCAAGACGTTTTAGTGATAATAATTATAAATCAAATACAAATTGTTTACAATTAAATAAACAACAAAGATCAACATCGATAGGTCAACGATATTCAATAAGTCAATATACAACTGGAATATTTCGTTCAAGTGTTATATCATTACAAAATCAAAATCGTATTTCAAATGCTAATAATCCACAACGTCGATCAATATTTGATTTTGAACATGCAAGTCGAATTTTACAAAGTCGTCGACGAGTTGTTAAATTACTTATTACTTTAGGTAAATAAAATTTTTCTCTATAGAAAGAAAAAAAATATTTTATTTTAATGTTGTTTAGTTATTGTCTTTTTTATTACAAGACTTCCATTAAATATTTTATCAATTTATATTGATGTAACATCAAATACATATCTACCTGATAATACATATACAAATATAACTAAATTTGGATTTAATGAAGATCAAGTAGCTGTTTATTCATCATATGTAACAAATACAGATAAGAAAATGTTTCTTGTTCTTTATGTTAATCCAATATTTCAATTATTTTCATTATCAAATTCAGCAATTAATCCATTATGTTATTGTGTTATGAGTCATGCTGTTAAACATATATTTATACGTTTTCGAGAAAAAATACGGCGTGGTGGTAATAAAAAAGCTTCATCACTAACATTAGTTCAGTGATAATGCGCAGATTTGGAGAAACAAAAGTCGATATATATGAAACAGAAATTAGTTTAACATGTGAAACAATCGAATCTCTACAAAAGTATGATGTCAAACGGACAACAAAGTTAAATGAAAAGAAAAACAAAGCAAGAGAAAGTAATTGACTTCGGTTTGCGAAATGATTGTTTTACATTACGCATAGATACAGAAGAATACAATTTGTTTCGTTTTTCTGTTTATGTATTGAATTTCTTTTTGTCATTATTATCAATAAATATAGTTTATTGAAAAGTATATTTTCTTAATGATACAAAATAACTCTAAGATTGTTCAATTTTATATTGATACAATAGTAAGTATTTATTAGCTTGAATCTGAAAGATTCGTTTGTATCGAGATCGTTAATTATAGAACTCGAAATATGTTGAATAGAATATATTGATCTATCGATTGGAATCAACGAACTTTTTTTTTGCAGCTGTTCCTTCACATCATTAAATCTCTACATGTCATTTAATCAGCACATAAGCAATCAAATTGCACTGATCATGTTTATGAAAAAAAAGAACTATAGACGAAATAAAGAAAATTCTTAAAAACTGCAGATTGATTACATTCACATCTGTGGATGAATAGTTACGTATAGCAAGTTTCTTTTGATTTCTTGTTATTCAAATAACTCTTTCTCGAAAGAGAACAACTGCAAAACTATTTTTAGAATTGCATTATTTGTTATATTTTGAAGATTCGTACTAAATAAATATTAATGGATTCATTTCAGTCAATACAATACAAAAAGGAGACAAGTCTCTGTCGTTTGCGTACGCGCGCATCATTTTATTTTACTGTAGAAGCTATTCAAAATTGTACAGCATAATGGTACATGTAAGGAACATACAACATCAAGTTTATGATCGTCAATGAAAAACTAACAATACACTAAGTGATATTTATATTTAAAATTCTATTTAAATCTTCGCTTAGTAGATTCCTTGACAAACATTTTTCGAAACAACATTGTGATTGGTAAACATTGCCTTTCACAAATATGATGCACTTGTTTTATTTCGTTTCTCCAATATAATAAATTGAAAAACTTGATGATCGCCATTATCACGTGTATAAGTTTTATCACATACGAAATTATTGATAGTCGTTAGTCAATATGACTGTCGAAGAGTGTTTTAGTAGAGTATAAATTATGAATCTTGGTTGTCAATCAAAATCGACTAAAATCATATTTTCGGACTTTTTCATCTCGCAATTAATCGAACTAATAAATCACGATAAAATCATTGATTTTCATTGCATGAATAAATTCAGATGATCAATCGCAGGTATAGACATTCATTTGAGCATTAATTGCCTATGTCTAAACCATTCATTTATTCTATAATATTAAAATGACTAATGACACTGATTAAAAAATTAGGGGTACAAAAGTTTCTTATCTGTTTTTCATATGACTAGTTTAAATAGATTTTTATAAAATTTCTCTGTTTTTATTTCGTTGCCAAACTGTATATGTTACTGCTGAAGCCATCGTTACCCAACCAAAATAAGGCACTAAAAGATAAGAAGCCGTTCGATTGATTGGATAAAATGCTCCAATACATAAACCAATATTTGCTAATAGTACAAGCATTTCAGCAAATGCCTAAGACAATCACAAAAAAAAAACGAAAACATTTTTACAATATCTTTTTCAAAAAAAAAAATTTTTTTGACTTACAAGTCCTATTTTATGATAGCCAAAAAAGAGTGGTGTCCAAAGCCAATTCAATACAAGTTGTGAACCATAAAGAGTAAGAGCACGAGTACGACTGTCACCCACACCATCTCGATATATAAGATATGAAGCATAACCCATCATTGTATATAATGCTGTCCAAACAGGTGGAAAAGCCCAATTTGGTGGTCTCCATGCTGGTCGATCAAGACGTTCATACCTAAAAATTAATAAAATCTTTAAATTTTCATTTTATTTATTTTAAATATACCAATCTTTAATATTTTGTCTTGTAATATATCCACCATGAAAACCACCTATATACAATATAATAAATATTTGTAGAAATTCAAAGAAAAGTAGTTTACCCAAATGTGGTAAAAGTGTTAATCCAATAGCAGCTTTAGACAGGCTCATTACTATTACAAAAATCTACAAGCGAGAATAAAAAAATGAGTAAATCTGTTTTAATAAATAAAAGCTAGGTTAAAAAAAGAAGAACAGAACAAAAATTTCATTGCTGATATGAATCTGATACAGGTCGTGGTCGGCGAGGTGGTGGTTGGGCATAAGGTGAATTGAGTTGCCATATTGATATAGTCAATGCCGAAGCTAAAATTCGAATAATTTTTACAAAATAAAAACTAAGACTATTAATGTGACTTTACCAAATCCAACCCAAATAAGATAAGGTACTAAAAGCATTCCAGCATAAGGATTAATTCGCCAAAATTGTAATATACAAATAAAGATGTTTATGAATAAAATAAGTATGATAACAACAGCCTAAAAATATTTTTTTAACTAATCTTTTATTCATTTTGTTTTTTTGAACTTACAGCTCCTAATTGATGAAGAATAAAAAAGACTGGTGACCATGACCAATTAAGAAATAATTGTATGAAATAAAACGTTAATGCAAGTGTTTTAAATGATCCTTGACCATCACGAACAACTAAATAAGAAGCAATGCCCATAAAGAGATAGAGTATTGTCCAAACAGGACCGAATACTGCATTTGGTGGACGCCAAGATGGTTTTAGAAGTTTCTGTTTAAAAAATTTGATAATTATAAAATTGTTTTTTTTTAAAGATAAACCTACTTCGTACCACGTTTTGATTTGTTTTGCTGTTGCAAGTCCACCTAGAATACCACCAACTTGTGGTAATAATATCCAACCGAAAAATGATATCCAACTCATATCCATTAAAAATTAAAGATAATCTAATCATTATGTAAATATTATATTTTTAGTTTAAAATGTATGAAAAAATATTTTGAAATAATTCAACGAGAGAAAAACTTTTTGATTTATATTGTTGTTACTATTTCGTGTTGACTGAATTTTTCTGAACCTTTTTTTATTCAAAGATAATCTTTTATACCTTTTCTTACTGAAATAAATTATTGTAAGAATCAAATTGATAAATCCTATTGTCATTTATTATCTGAAAATTCAAGAAAAAAATAAATAAATAAATAAATAAAGCTTTGTTTGTTTGTCATCATCATCCATGTTCTCCCAATCGCTTGAATATACATAAGAAGAACTCTAACAAAAAATAAATGACAACAAAACACCGAGTAACAGGAGCTGTTATATAATTTTAAATGAAAAAAAAATTGCAACAGTTAAAGTCAAAGACAACATGCATGCACAAGGACGTTGATAACAAATAAAAGTGACAACATTATAAATCGCGCAAAGAAAAAAAGAAAAAGAACAACAAAAAAATAGTAATAAATAACAGTTAGATTATTAAAGTTTAGATGAATGCTTGTTGAATCTTTTTTTTTCACTGTACACAGATATGTAAAGAAGAGAAGAAGAAATATTAGACTTGATTTTATTGTTCTTTTTATTATTTATATTTATATTTTTTTTTTTTTTTTTTTTCTGAGAAATAATCTAATAGAAGAAGCACATACAGAAATTCAAAGAAGAAAGACTTGCAACTACTGAAGATTAATGAGAAAATAGAACAAAAACAAAAAAATGTTAAATTAATCGACACCTTCAAATGCTTCGCTCATTTCCATTGCTTGAGTTAATTTTTGACGTAATTCTTGATAATTTTCATAAGGTGGTAGATCAAGACGATTAAAGCTAAAAAGAATTACAATAATCAATATTATGATAACCAAAAAAATTTTAAACGATCACAAACCATGTATGAGCACGTGGTAATTTTGTTCGATCACCCCATTTTTCAACAGTAAATAATTGTGGACCAGAAGAACCCCATAATTCACGAAAACCATTCATTGGCAATCGAGATGTACCAGTTACAAATTGAAGAAAACGAGTACGTTCTTCGGCATTGAGAGATCCAACAGCCTAGAAAAATATAAATCAATAATAATGAGAATTATGAAAATTTTTCAACAAAATATTCTTAAGATCCTATCACAATCTTTATAGGAAGAAAATGAAATAAGTAAAAACAACAAAATCTTCTTTTATCATGAATGTAAATTGAAAGATGAATGCTGAAAATTTTTCTTTTTAATTTATCTAATGTCGGTGAATAGAACACATTAATATACCTATTTGCAATTTTTGAAAATAAGTTCATTATTACAGATATGTAAATATTTTATTTCAAGGTGTGAAACATTACAAAGAGTTATTTTTTGATTCAGCAAACAGAATTAACCGAAAAACCCATGCGTCACAAGATGTTTTTTTAGTCAATTTTCTCTGCAGAGAATCAGGAAATAACTCCTATAATGTTCTACATAATACCACCGTTTTGTACCATAATACAGCGCAACATACACATGGCCTTATTATTTCGAACTGGGATAAATTAGACAAAGACAAGACTGTGATAAATGAAACATGAAAGCAAGAAAGGTCACTATGTACTGAAAGTGTAATATTCGTTCACGGCGTTGCTAATCCTCATACTCATCCGAATCTTATTAATGTATTAATATAATGTCACAATTTGTACCATGTGATTATATCCAATGGACTCATTGGATAAAAGATCATTAACACAAATGTTTAGAAAAGATGAAATTCTTTATAAATAATTTAATAAAATAAAATTAAAAATATCTTTTGATTTTTCAAAAAAAAAAAAAAGCTTCGTTTACCTTCCAAAACCATTGTATAACTGGATTATCAGGTGTATAACCACCTTTATACATGGTATATGTTCGCCAATCACTGACATTTATTTCTCCAAGACCACTGATTAAAAGCTAGAAGAAAAATATTTATATACACAATAAAAAAAAAAGAAGAAGATTTCTTCTGTTCATTGATTATCTATCATACTTCAACTTCTTTTTCATCAAACATTTTAATACTTTCAAGTGGTAGTACATCTTGAAAACCTTGTTTTATTGCATTCATTTGTGTTGCTATACGTTGTATAAATCGATATTTAATAACCAAACTAATTAAATATAAATGAATTAATTTAGGTTTGTTCTTTTTTTTTTTTATCTTACTCAATATATTCTTGTTTATTTTGTTGAGTTAATTGTATATGTTGACCATCAGGTTTAAGTTCATGTTCACGTAACTATAAAAATCAAAGTAGAGCACAAAAAAGAATATCTATTGAATAACTTACTTCACCAAATACTTCTTCACTAACAACAAAATAAAGATCTAAATCTTCTGGATCATTGTCAAGGATATATTTTAATGATTGATAATATTCACGATCAACAGATTCCATATCAGCAAGTGTAATCGATTTTGAAAGTAACATTTTATAAAATGGACGAATGAAAAATGCTTTTAAAGATAAACAAAAAAAACAAATTTCGATTATAAAAAAATAAAAACACAAACAAACCTTCAAGTAATTTGCCATGATAAATAGCCATTGCAACAACACGTCCAATAAAACGAAAGTATTTTATATGTTCTTCATTGAATAGGCCAGAGAGTGGATTAATTTGAAGAGTATAATTATCTCTAAAATATATAAAACAAAAAAACTAAAGTGATGGCAAAAAGTTTAGAAACAACCATTTTTTTGGTTTTTTTCATAATGTTAAGCACGTGGCTCCAATCCATTTTATAGCAAGATGAACAATGATGGCAAGGCTCCTAGAAAACCGAACACAGTATTTTTCGGGTTCTACAAGACTTTGCCAGATGTATTTTTGAAGGGTGTCATCTTAAAGAGCATAAAATTCTAAGCAAAATGAGGGATCGCCGAGTTTTCTACGACCTTCTCATAAAAAGTTACAGGCATCACAAAAATCATGAAAAAACGAAATTTTCTTAATAGACTAAAAATGCCCTTTTCATGATTTTTGTGATACTTGTAACTTTTGATGAGAAGTTCGTAGAAAACTTGGCGACCCCTTATTTTGCTTAGAATTTTATGCTCTTTAAGATGGCAACCTTCAAAAATATCTCTGGCAAAGTCTTGTAGAACCTGAAAAATACTGTGTTCGGTTTTCTAGGAGCCTTGCTATCATTGTTCATCTGTGGAATCTTCAAATGAAATGTATTGGATAGAAAACTCCATTGGCTATTAAAATCACTATTTGGATTGAAGCTATGTGCTTAACATTATGAAAATCAAAAAAATTGTTGTTTCTAAATTTTTTTCCACCATTTTATTGATATAGTAATTAGAGCCTGTCAGCTTGAAAATTTTCGGAGCAGAGTACAGTTGATTGAAGTTTTTTCACACTCGATCGAACCATACTTTGACATATCTCAATAAAATTTTTTAATCGGAATTGTATATCAACTGGAGCTCTTCAGATATCGCTTCGACGAAGTTCAAGTCCTGGACTTAATCGGAAGGCTCTGACGGTAGAAGCATCAGATTTGCTTATCTTTCTCTTCACAGGTATTCATTAATACACAAAGTTCAAACGATGCGAAAAAGTCTAGTGAGACTTTAATTCGAAACTATTTTTTTCTCTTACTAAATCTTTACAAATATAATATTTGATTAATGTCTGGAAATCAATACGTAAGCTAAAATGACTAAAAATCTTGAAGAGAACAATTCTCAGACAATACTTCTTTGGATATATTATTTTATTGACTTTTGCTAAGATGTTTACTATTCTTTTATCATATTTATTACAAATATTATCAATATCTGTAAGAATAGATTTCTCATTCCGTGAGAATATTATCAAAACAAAAAAAATCCAAGACATTACGCAAAATTCTTTCATTCGAAGATAAATCCTGAATTATTCATTTCAAAGATTTCATGAATATTGAATTATGTTAATAAATTTCAAAATCTTACATAGTGCTGTATTCGAATAGACCATAATATGGATTGAATATTTCACGTGAAAGCATCAAAAACCATTCACGACTTACACCACCATAATCTAAACCACGTTCACCATCAAATACAACCCAAAGTCTTTAATATAAAAATACAAAAAATAAAATAAAATCTTTGTTTAGAAAAAGAAAAAATATATACATACCTAGTTTTTAATGCTTCCGGATCTCTAACACTCATAACAGCTCGAAATGATGATTCCATAATATCTTTTCGATTGACATGTAATTCAAGTTGATTTCCAGCATTTGATCTAGGTCGTGGTAAATTATGACGAAATAAACGATATTTAGCTTCATAATCACGTGAATATGGAACAGCCTAAACACAAAAAAAACAAAATGAATTTTTCAATAAATTCAAAATATCAAAAAACAATGCAACTGTTTTGTTTTTTTTATATTATAAATAACAAAGTCTTATCAATCATTATAAAAATTAAAAAAAAAATATATATATATTCTAACTGTTAAATTTATACCTCTGATATTAAATTTAATTTTTTAGAAGATTTCTTTCTTGGTGTTCTATCAATCATTAATGAATGAACATAAGAATTAATTGTTGCATGGAGCATATTTTTAATATTTTACACGAAAATATTTGTATTTAATTATTTATCGTAATGACGATACAGGTAAATATGTCAAGGACACTAGTTATGATGCACACTCTAAGTGCAGGTGTGATTTATACATCAAAAGGAAAACAAGCATTTTGGCGAGCGAAAATAGAGAACTGGATAAATCTTACTGAGTATTTCATATAGGAAATCGACAACATTTGATCGTAATGATGTTCGTTTATTTTTTTCGTTATGTCAATACTTACCGGTCCTGCTATACGTGGATCAGTCCAAGTTGTTATTTTATTTACTAAAATTAAAACAAAAATAAATAATATAATTAATTTTTAAATCAAGTCTTACAATGATCAATATAATAAACACGACCATCAGGTAATGTTCGAACTTCCCAATGTGCCTATAAAATAAAAGTTGTTAGCGCAATTCTTACTAGATTAAAATATAAAACACGATGTAACTATTAATGTTAATCACAAGTGATTACTTTATTCTATCTATTTCAGGATACATTTCTTTTTTTCGTAATACTTCACAAATGCAATAAGGAAGTAGTTCATATATTGAAACGAGATGTTATTGACATAAGATCTTTGATTGTATATCAAAAAAGTTTGTCAAACACTCTCTGACGAGGGAACGTTTTCAATTGATTAATCATTTTTGTACGTAAGGTACAGTTCAGAGTTATAGGCATTTTAGTCTCTGGCATGGAAAATATCAACAGATTAAATGATGGTATTTCGATCTGAGATTTTGTCCACGGACAGATCTATTTATTATTAGAATGCTCTGGAAATTTTAGCTCCAAAGAATATTTCTTTCCCTGAGATATTAAAGTTCCAAAGATTACTCATACTCCACAAAAGATGCTAGAATTTTCGATTTTTTTGGGACTTTAATATCTCGGTAACGGAATATTTTTTTAAGCTAAAATTTTCAAGACATTCTACTGACAAAAAGATCTGTCTATGAGCAAAATCTCAAGCCGAAATACCATCATTCGATTTGTTGATATTTATCATGCCGACGAGTAAAATTCTAGTACTTATGCACTCAATCATAATTCAAAAGCGATTTACCCGTTGAAAAAGTTCCCTCGTGAGGGGAGTGATTCCAAATTTCTACTTTTATATTTCACCTCACTACTATCGTCCATGAAATAATCCTGGACAACTCACTAATAGCTATTTGCCTTGAATAATTCGTCCGATAGAATGCTGACTACATTGTGGAAAAGCAGGGCTATTTTGTTTTACTTACGGGTAATGGCCCATTTTGATTAAGTTCACGTTGTGCATCTGGTGATGGACTTGGTTTACCAGTTCGTGGATCAATCTTACAAAAAAAAAAAGAATTTGAATAAATAATTTTCTATGATTCTTTTTTCTTTTTGCTTACCCATGTTGTTCGTTTATGGGCATGATCAATAAAAAATATACGACCATGTTCTGTTTTAGACATTTGCCAACCAGATGGTAATGGACCAAGTTCATCGGATGAACTGACAACAATTGTAGCTGCTGCAGCCCGTATATTTGTTGGTGTACCTGCTTGAGAATTATTTGAATCAATATTATCAACTTGATGTCGATCACCAACTTGTGGTGGAGGTCGTAGAGAATTAGCAGTACTAAAATAAAATAAAGAGTTTTGATCAAATCTGATGGAAATATTATGTTTAGATTAGGAAAAAAATATATATTTACGCTTGTCCATTTGGACGAGTCCAAGTTGTTGTACGAGAACTATGATCAACATAATACGTTCGACCACTAGCATCTTTTCGTTCTATTTTTTTTTTTTTTGTTAAACAAAAAAGAAACAATAACAAACAAATAAAGTTTCATATGACTTACCTTCCCATCCAGGTGGTAATGGTTGTTCAGTTATTGATTGAGGCACATCACGATGATGAATGATTTCAAAACCAGACTATAATCAAAATATATTTTTGCTTTATACTCAAGCAAAAAAACAAAAATTTCTTACTTCATTTTGTTGATTATTGTCAGATTCATTAGATCCTGTTCTTAATAATGTTGTACCTGGATTTATATAAGCTAATCCAATTGTTGCAGAACCACGAACACGTTGAAGAACACTGAATTAGAAAGAAATACAGAATATGAACATTTATATTAAAAAATAAAAAATTAATTTTATTTTACCTGCGTTTTAATAATGAATAATCTTTTGTTAATAATGGTTGTTCACCAGATTCATATGGAATATTGAGATTCAAATCAACATAAAACATGCCAAGAAATTCATCTTTTGTCTTTAAAAATAATTCTATTCGTTCTTTTCTTTTTCAATTAAATAATATTCTATATACATACATGTTTATTTTGATCATAGATTTCAAATGAAAGTCGATGTTTACTTGGATCAACCTAAATTATCAAAATAAATAAATTTTCCTTTTTTTTTTTTGCCTTTTCACATACTCGAAAAATAAAATCTTGATTCCATAATGGATTGAGTGTTTTTGGTACTGTACGTGTACGTGCAGTATCAATTATTGAATTACGATTTTCAATTGATTGAAGTGATATTTTAACATATGGATCACCAGATCCACCAAGAAAATCTCGTCTTGATAGATCAGTAGCTCGTAAAATTTTAACACGTAATAAACGAGTATTACGTTCTGCTGCATTTACACCATATATCTTTTCTCTTGATGCGTCAGACATTTGGAATCAAAGACAAAATGCGTATAGAGTTGTACTGGAACACTATAAAAAGAAAATGTGACTATAATCATTCGATTGTCATCATTAGTCATCTTCCACGAAAAAAATATAAGTACGAGACAGTATAAATAAGGAAGAAAAACAGAAAGAAAAAAAAAATAGTAATACTACCGATGCGTACATTTACGTCACCAATAAGAAAAGAATTCCATACTATAAACAATGTCTAGTGACTATTATTGTTGACATAAAATGAACTATAGAGAAAAGAATTTAATATGAAAATTAATTTTTTTTTCCTTTTTATTACAAATTTTTATT
>CAJNOL010003623.1:0-21041 GCA_905250125.1 Rotaria sordida
AAAATAATCCCAAGATATACGATGGAAAAAATGAATGAGCAAAAGAGACATACACAGAAAAGCTTTGAGCTAATCAAGATTAGAAGGCACATTCGCATTTTTTCTCAACTAGATTACTGGTTTTTTTTCGCTATTTCTGGTGCAAGAAATATTTTCCATTCGGGAGCATCTTACATAATTAAGAGGAAACTGCGCTTCATTTTATCTTTCTTTCTTCGGAATTACAAAAAAAAAGATTTTTTAATTCTTTTAACGCCGGAAGTGTTTAGACTAGTGACTATGGATTCAAATCATCTTTTTTCAAAGACCAAAATGAATCAAAATTTTCTTGAATTAAGGTTCAAGCCTTCGAAAACTACTTCCGTGCATGCAACTGGTACTACTGCTGTGTGCAAAGTTTTCTTCAGGTTGATTAAAAATTTTTGTATCTCATATAGTTTCGTTCTAAAAACTAAACTGTTGTTAGATACCAGTCATGACGTGTCTTAAAAATATTTTCCGTCAAAGACTACCATGCTTGTAACGATTGTCTAACAAAATCAACTAGCTTTTGTAGTCGTTACTTTACAAAGCGGTTACAGAAAAGCATCACTTGTTGATTATTTTTGAAAAATAGTTCGCAAATTCTCAGTGTTTATTTTTGTTTCTGGCTTTGTTGACTACAACATTATTTTCTGTTATAATGTTGTTTTTGTTTGTTGTATTGCATCCTATAATCAAGTTGAATCTTTTTCTCCGTTTTAGTTTTCTTTTTTTCAAGAGCTAGATACATACATCTGTGTTATTCGAAGTCAATTATTCATATGCTCCTTCTCTCAATTATTTCCTAGTAAAAATCTTTGATGTTTCCACGCTAGGCCCTTGAGGAGTCCAATAAAGATTCTGCGAAGATTCACTAGTTTTTTTCTGAGCGTACGACCGAGTTCTGAAGAAAGAAGATTTCTTATTGAAAAGGCTGAATTTCCATTGAATTATTATTGTTTTATGTAGTTTATAAAATTCTATGACATTTTGTATTAATTTCATCAGTTCGATTAACATAAGAAAAAATTTACTTGTAATTTTGTTTTCTACATACATAAATTGAAATGATGAACAAGTGTGACTAAATGATTTGTTTGTTACCACAAATAAGTATTTAACAAAAACAAATTGATGAAATCACTATGTACATTGAAAGTAATATTCAAATTGCAGGGTTTTTAACTTCCCTTTCAAAATATAATCATAAAAATAATTATTGTTTCTAGTCTAAAGCTGAAATCAATATCATGACAAATCTTTAGTACATTCTAGACAAACAAAACAAATTTCATCTAGAATTTCACCAGAAGTTCTTCTGTTTGATCATACACAGATTCAACCTTGATCGGAATGAAATTCACCTATACTTCAAAATTTCGTTAAATGTGGAATCGAATAAAATAAAAATTTGAAAAGAAATTCTCGTATTTATTGCTGTTGAGATTTCTTCACAATCGGTTTTTTTTGTGAGAATCCTCAAAAATTTAGATCTATTGAATAACCTACAAAACATAAACTTGTAAAGCTCTCAACTAGTAGATCCTTGCCCGTGATTTCAGATTAAGATTTTGATTGTAGATTGGTATTGTCTTGTAAAGAAGCAAAAATGCGTAATTTTAGAAAATTTGTTTAGAAAATTTTCTTTACTCGGATTAACATTTTTCTCTGATCTAAGTTACAACTGTTGATTCGATTCTCGTAAGAGAATCATCATTTTGTCTGCTAATTCTTCGAAAATCCTTAGTAGAATCGAAAGTGAATCCTGCTAACATTTTGCAATTTTGATGTGAACAAAAATTCCTCTTAAAACGGATAGAAAGCTCCAGAAATATCATGCAAAGATCAACAATGGATCCTTGTAATGATTGGTATCATTTGGCTATGACTTGACATGGTGATTTTTCGCAACTTCCGAACTTAATTCTCACAATTATTATGAAGATTTCGATCAACAGATATGTATCAGATTTTAGAGACTCTTATGAAATGTTCTTCGAATTTTTCCATGTAGGATTCTTATAGATCTCGTTATTTTCCTAGCTATTCAGCAGATCTCGAAATGGGCCGTCCGGCCCAAACTTTATTTCTTTTTTCAAGGAGGATTTCTCACATAAGAAAATACCAAAAGTCTGCTTTTAATCGATTTTTTTCTAACTAAAAAATTGATTAAAATGATACTAGTTGAATACGATAAAAACCTGTTTATTTTTTCAACTTTGAAACTAATTAAAGATCATCTTTAAAGTTGAAGAATCAGACTTCAATCAGAATTAGATAGCACCATTTTAATCGAGTTTTACTTAAAAACAATCAATTTTATTTTGATTCTTGATCAGAGTTTCTTTTATGGATTGAGTGTGGGGTGGGGGGGGGGGGGGGGGGGGGGGGGGGGGGGGGGGTAGAGATGTGGGTGTGGGTGTTCTCTTTCACCACACCCAACTTTGATCATAATCATACAAATACTTATATAAGTGTATATAGTGTTAAAATAAGTGGAGAACAGGATGATGTTCTTATAGTTATACATTAACGAAACAGCATACCTCTATTTAGAAAATAAGAACAGATTCAAGATACACATTTCATGTTAATCAATCAAGAATCTGTTAACAAGATCTAACTGTAAATGTAATGTTTTATCTCACGAAAGAATCAGGAGTTTTTGAATAAAATGTAAGCTTCGTAACTGAAGAATATTCTTAAATGTAAAAAGAAAAAGATAAGCAAAAAAATATATTGTTTTCAGACAGATTAAAAGTTGCTTCGCATGGTTTTAATAGAAAAATACAGTTGCTCAAAATAATATGTCAGTGTCGCTTGAACTTTAGACATGGTGTAAAGAAAAAGATAATTACTTAACACTCATCAAAAGAATTTCTCGAGATCTTATTTACAAGTTTCGAACTATCGTGGAAATATTCTTATTTCTTGATCTCCGAAAATAACTAAACTTGTTCACGAATTCAATTACACTGTTGAATTTACTACGAAATATATCGCTAGTTGCTTGATTTATGACGGGTTTTGATTATGCAATAGATAGCTAAAAAGAATGAAGAATACATTTTATTCTCTTATCAAAGTTAGTGAATCAACAATGATTTTAGCTGAATAGTCACTAATTCATAAATTTCTTGTATCATTGAAACAAAATGTTATTTCGAATGTCAAGAAAACGATTCATGCTTATTGTAAAAACATTCATACTAAATTACATGTATGAGCCAGATATTTTCAACAAGATTTGATCAATCAGTGTAGCTCTAACTCATACGAGTCGAGTTTCCTATCCATTGAAACATTTTTAAACACGAAAAAGTATATATCAAAATATTTTATCAATCAGGACAAAATAAACTTATAGAAGTGTTCTCAAAAACTGTGAAACTATGTTTACAAATAAGTTCCTTAAATCTTACTCTTTTACACAAGAATTCATCTGTTAAAGTAAACAGAAGATGCAACATAGTTCAAATTCGTAGCAACTGACAATTCATTTTTAACACTAGCATTTTTTCCACCAAAGAAGAACATAGCAGACGAATTAAGAAACTTGCTTTCATTTTTGTTTTAATTCTATATTTCGATCATTTCAGAAGATAAGAAAAAACTTTCTTGACAAACAATACGGAGCAAAACAAACACTTTTCTTGAACTTTTTATTTTCAAATTTTCAAAATCTTTTCGACAATATAATTTATACTAGTTTTTCGAAGAGTCCTAAATCGTTATCGATTAGTTTCTGTGTGGAGTAAATGTATAATTTTAATGAATTTCAGGTTTGACAGTAAAATTAAAGGTTCTCATCGATTTTTACTTCAATGTCCATGATTCTTTTACTACTATTTAGCCGAATGATTTCTCTACAACACTGTTCTAGTTTCATCTATAAGGGCTTCGAATGTGTCTTACTTCGTAATGAATGAACGATTGACTCTTGCGTAGAACTCAATCAAAAACTCATGATTTTTATTGGATCTTAGCTATTGGCTTGTTTATCATTTTGTGAAGAAAAATATTTGTGAATCGTTTTCCGTTGAACGAAAGGAATTAAAAATGATACTCTTTCAATTAAAACACCGGCATTAAGCTTGTCTTCTTTCTTTGAAATTGCTTTGAATCTTCTTGCATGATTACATATGAAAAAAGTGTTGATGAGTATGATTCACTATATCGGTAATCATATTATATTACCATAAAACATAAAAGTAGAATCACAGCAACTTTCTATTCAAATTTTATAATAGTTTGTTAAGAAATTGTTTTATTCTGCGATAGGACATAAAGTGGTCTTCTAATGTACACTCTCGCTTAATTAGTAACGTTAAAGATAATTGCTAAAAAGAAGAGAAACAAAACATGCTTAGTATTTTAAAAAATATACTTTATTGATGTTGATTCAGCGAAAGACGAAGATGCAACAAATAAACTATTTTGAATTCATTCGAAATAAATAGAAGTGTCAAGCTTGAAACTTGAATTCAATTGAGTCTTCAAATTTCAAGTTTGATATAGTATATGGAATAATGAGAATATAAAGAATTCTCTCATTCATTAATAAAATATTGAAACCCGATATATTTTTTCCATTGTAAAGCTGGGTTTTTATGTAACTATTCAAGAAAGACTATGCACACGTTGAACTATACTTTATTCTTATGTTGTAATTTTTATTGCAAGAAATGCAGAATACAACAGAAAATTGACTATGTTTGTTTTTTTTTGTGATCATTTTGCAAATGACGAAACTAATTGAATTAAATAGAATCTATTGATTTATACAAGATCACATAAATATTCTCTGTTAGTGTGACTACATAATTGCACACTGACCGTAATGAGCGAGAAATCGTAATGTTTCTTTTTCTACATTCCTTGATTTCACTCAAACAAAAAAAAAGTAACTTTAATAACATAATTTTAATGATTGAAATATTTTAAAATGAAAAAAAAACGATATTTATCTGAATATGGACAGATAGAAAAGCTTTTCTTTTAAACTTAACATCGTTGATAGCTTCATTGAACGAAAACAACATTAGCAGAAAAAGTCTATTCACTATCTTAAAAACAGGACAACATTCAATATCATAGTGCAAACTGATTTGACATCAGAATCCATGGGGAAAATCGCTAGAAAAATGACATTTTTATTGGTCGAATTAATCTATAAATTCGAATTCAATCATCTCATTCTGATGAAATATGATCTCTAAAATTCAGATTGCATTTGATTTTATTAGCTTCTCAACCATCTTTGTTTGTCTGGAACTACTAGTACATTCTATCTCAGTGAAATTTTCTGCTGCAATTCTTAGAATTATGGAAAATATTTTAGTCGTTTCTGAAACTTTTTACAAATATAGTAACCCGATATTTTAACACTGATTAATCCCAACCTATGTAAAATTAAATGTTTAGCTTTTTATTTGTTAGAAAATGAATTTTGACTGTCTATATATCAGAGAAGCTTGGGGTTTTTTTTCATAGTATATCATGAAATCTTGCTATATTCTCTCTCGAGAGTGTAGGTGTGGGTGAAGATGTCTTCTCCAACACCCACACCTACACCCGCGCAAAATTTCAAAGATAAGTCCCTACTTAACCGTCCAACTGCGACTGTCAAAAATCCCGCAAGAATGAGCAAAATGTTATAAATAAAAATTCCAGTAAAGTTTCAACTACTCCACGAAATTCTCTGTAAAATTCTGCATATTTGGATGGATGTTTTAGATTTTTAAAAGGAATATTTGACAGAAACAGTTTTTAGAGAAAAAAAATGGAAAATTACTAAAAAAAGTCCTTTTTTTTGTAAATCACCCATCGTTTAATTTAAAACTTATACCATTTTGTTCAGAATCTAATTTTAAATCTGATGGCAAAATACTAAATATTTGATAGAGCGTGTCTGACTTTTGAAAATATGGTTTTTGCAAGGTGCACTGAAAAATATTGACAGGTATTAGTTCCTATTTATGTTCAATAATTTATACTTTAATCATTGCCCTTCATGAGCAAAAGCTTGCACAAATTAATAATTTTGCGTCAACAAGAAAAACTTTCTTTGAAAAACAAAATAAATAGTTTTGTAGAGCTTGAAATTCTTTATCTATGAATAGATAAAGAAATTTTCTATTTGTCCCAGAAATAGAAAAAAATGCATTAAAATTTTATCCAATTTATCATGCCCAACCTGTTAGTGAGTGAATCTTTTTTTGCCTATAAACAGTTCATCTTAGCAGAGGTTAAGCAAAGAGCAACATATGTTAAACAATGATTAATAATGGTTATAGCAGTTGATCAAACATTTATTCGTTTATTTTCATAAAATATATCGTGTCGGTATTTATTTAAAAACAATCTATAGTTGGAATAAGAGTGATAGTAGCAATGTTTGTATAATCTTGTTCTTGTTTTTATACATATGTAGTGTACATTTCTATGATAATGATTTTTTTTTTACAGAATATTCAAATATTCTCTATTTCTTGTTTTGAAATTTGATATGAGTCAAAATTAATTTAGAAAATTCAATTTCTATTAATAGCTCATTTGAAATCGAGATAAACCAATAAGGACATAGTGTGTTTACCAACGAGTGGAATGATCTTAGAATGTAGTGAATCAAATGAAGAAAATTCAATACTATTATTATCGTCAACTTTATTGTAGTACCATTCTTTATCTCTTCCATTATTTTGAGCAACTCAGAAAACTGCAGCAATACGATTGACAAAGATGTTGAGCTCTTCGTTTCATTAATGAAAAGAAAATAGTCAAAGAAAATAGTCAAAGAAAGATATAATTAAGATATTTCTTTTATTTATACTGATACTATTCGCAATGCATGATATTATTTGATGTTCTCTTAGTTAATTTGTCAGAAAATAACTAGCGATTCCTTTAAATTTGATATTTTATCAAGTTTTTCCTATTTGAATTGTACCAATAGTGGATAATTAATGTATCATTTACGCATAAATGAGCTACATACAAGATTGATAAGTATCTTACAGAAAGTCTTATGAAAAAAGATAAAAAAAATATCGGTAATTTTCGAAATAAATATAAACTAATCTTTTTGAACTCAAAAATAAATTGTCATGAAACGATAACAGAGGACAAAGTGAATATTGTGCACTTTAGATCTAACAAAAAAATGTTTTTAATCATACACATTATCTTAATAAGTTAAAATAAAAATAGAGCTCATTAGCATAGACTCAATTACTATTTGTACGATTAAAAAATTCAAAACATTCTTAAAGATCAAGATTTTAACTATCCATGTGAATTTAGGAATATCTATATAATTTTTAATCATTACATCCAACATCCTTTGATACTTTTATTAATTAGTGGTTTTGAAATTAGGATAAATTGAAATCTTCTTCCCTAGTTAGTGTGTATTTACTGAATGTGGCTCAAAAACAAATGATGACCACTAAACCAATCTTACACCAGACCACACATCATTAACCTTTTTTTCCTCATACTTTTGAAAAAAATGTTTTTTGCTGGTTTTTTTATTGTCTTTTTTCCTCCTTAAGACGAAATTTATTCAAGAAAAAAATGAAAAAACAACGTTAAAAAAAACACGTAAAAATAATAAATTTAAAGGATTTTCCTAAATAATGAATTTTTTTAATTTCAAATATCTAACTCTGTCAGATTCATTTCGTTTCAGTTAAACTTTAATTAAAGAATAAATAGAAAATATTTTTTCGTAAATTTCTTTCGAAAACGAAATAAAAGTAAGAATTATTTCATTTTAATTTTAATTTTTTTAATTTTAATTTTTTGAAAACTATAATAACTACAAAAAATGGAGATCTTTATTTGTTCTAAAAGAAATTGAAATTATTTGAATAGATTTATTTTTATTCGATTTAAAAATAAATAAAATAATTCCATTTTTTTTACTTTCGTTTTAATTTAAATGAAATATAATGTAATTTTATTGTAAATTAATAAAATTAAACAAATCAGAATAATTAGATTTCAAAATATGTACGAAAAAAAATTTAATATAAATTTTCAATATTTAAGAAAAAAAAATCACAAAAGCCCTCCTTATTAGAGAACCTGTTTTGGTACGTATAGCGTACACATACTAACTCATACGCATACGGAAGTCGTTCCGTTCGACATGGGATCTTATCAAAAAACTAAAAATCCTCGTAAAGGATCTTTTGTAACACAAATTACTACTTTTCTCTAGTCTAAAATGATTTATTATGCTGATATATAAAATACAAGTTTACTTTTTTTTGAACATTCTATATCACAAGACAATGAGCTACAGACTCAAAATAAGTTTCACTAGAACATAGAAATCTCCTTAGAGGGTATTGGTGTGAATGTGAGTGTAGGTGAGGGTGAAGAGGATACCAACACTCATTCACATCCCACTCTTTTCTAAAACTCCACATCAATTTTAACTGCGGTGTGTTCCGCTCGAACTTCATACCACTCTACTCCTTTTTTCTAAAATCCTACTCTAACTCCTATTTAACTTCAATTCCAGTCGAATTTTACAAAACTGAACTTCTGCCAAAACACTCTTCAATACACATAAGTTTTTGAACATAATTAAATCTACGATTGATATCAAATAGTAGCATATTCATTTATTGCTTTATAAACTTTCTCATAAAATTTAAAGATAGGCACCTCCATTCTGTCCTGTTCCTACTCCATTTTAACTCTGATGAGAAAAAGCATCAACTTTAGAGTTGAAATTGCCCATCTCTGATATCAACCATTTCAAAATATTTACTCTTCAGATCCTCATGAATATATCCATAACATGCGAGCTTACAGAAGACTTCTCAGAACAAGTACTACATAAGGATTATAACATGATCCTCATAGAAGATACTCATTATTTTTAGATTTTCAGATTTTGACAGAGTATCTTATTTAGTCATCAAGATTCTCTTCGAGAACCCTTATACAATGGTTTGAAGAGGGTGTTTATCAAAAGCTAAAAATAGCCTTTTAGAACACTTTCTTTTCCAAAGCCCATAAAATCCATAGATCCCAATGTTTGTCACTGGAGAGCTCCGTTCGGATTGACATCCATCTTTTCAGTATTTGCAAAAGTAGAAGCCCTCTCAGATTACAAAGATTTGCGTGGAATCCTCTCAACTTTGTTCAATTTCGCCTGTATCCAAGCCTTCTCATGATCTTACTCAGAGTACATCACAGTTGTTCTTCGAACAGCTTCACATAACTTACCAAAAGCCTATGCAAATACTTAGGAGATTCTTCGGCAGATCTACATTCATCATACAGAAAATCATGTATCCTTAAGGTTTTCTAAAAAACATAGGGATTAGGTTTGATATTTTGTTGTTCAACGATTCGATATTCTTCTTACAAGATGCAGATAGAATCTTCTCTGATGTTCATATAAATGATCATTCTGCCAAAAAAATTCTGAATACTTGCAATTCTGAAAAAAATCCTCAGATCCTTATGTTTTTCTATCAAAAACTTACATGGAATTAGTATTACTCTTTCTTGGAGAACCTCCTTACAGCAATCTCCAGGTGTTATTTTTATGATCAAAAAGATCTTGGCAAGAACTAGAAGTAACATAGATGTAAGAATCGTTATCAAATCCTTTTTTCTTATAAGAAACTGGGAAAATACTTCTGAATTTTTATCTGCGAAACGAGCATTCTCAACGATGAATGTCGTATTTATAGCGCTTACCCCCACGAGAGACGAGCTCCCTTCGACAACCATGATTCCTTTTCTTTTTTGTTCATTGTAGTAATTCCTAATATTCCAGCCAATGCCCGATGGACCCAGAATGGAGTGACCATTGCTGGAGGTCATGGACGAGACAGTGCCACCAATCAACTCAACGAGCCTTATGGTCTCTTCGTTGATGATGATCAAACGATGGTCATCGCTGACTTCAGCAATCATCGTATCATCCAATGGAAGATGGGTGATACGAATGGACAAGTAGTAGCTGGTGGCCATGGTGAAGGGAACCGATTGGATCAATTGAATCGACCAACTGATGTGTTGATCGACAAAGAGACGAATAGTCTCATTATTTGTGATTGGAAGAATCAACGAGTTGTACGATGGTCTCGTCGTAGTGGCACAACTCAAGGAGAAATCCTCATCGACAACATCGGTTGTTGGGGATTGGCCATGGATGATCAGAGATATCTCTACATCTCTGACATCAAAAAACATGAAGTAAGACGATATCAAATAGGAGATAAGAATGGAACTATTGTGGCTGGTGGCAATGGCAAAGGTGCTGGTCTCAATCAACTCAACGCGCCGAGATTCATCTTTGTCGATCAACAACAGACTGTCTACGTGTCAGACTGGGACAATCATCATGTGATGAAATGGAATAAAGGTGCAAAAGAAGGAATTGTCGTCGCTGGAGGTCAAGGCCAAGGGAATGCTCTGACACAGTTGTCGTATCCTCAAGGACTGTTCGTCGATACATTAGGTACCATCTATGTAGCGGACCCGAATAATGATCGAGTGATGCGTTGGCCTAAAGGAGCGGAACAGGGCACTGTCATTGTGGGTGGAAATGGTAAAGGAGAAGGAGCAAATCAGTTTCGCTATCCGAGGGGTTTGTCCTTCGATCGTCATGGCAATCTCCATGTCGCCGATTGTAACAATCATCGTGTTCAACGATTTTCAATCGAATAGACTCGATACGATGGATTATTTTTTTTGCGTTCCTGTCCTTTCAAATAAATCACGCTGAATTGATGAAATGAATGTCTATTCTATCCTCGCGCGCGACCAGAAACCATCCTGGTGGAGCCGTGGCGAGCGTAACGCTCATGCACGTACGGGACAGACTCAAATCATTAATATCCCTCCCACTCGAGGAATATGTCAATAAGTCTGGAGGGCCCGGTCGTGTGCCACGGACACCAAGACAGTTTCTGGCCGGGTTTTTAGGGCCTACCCGGAAGGCCTGTAACTAACGGGGACATAATCTCAATGGACATAACTCACCCCTTTCCCCTACTAACACTCTTTTCTCAGTCACTGTATCCTTCTCCTCAATCTCAATATTACACTATCTAACCTCATCCCCCTCTCCCCTATTCTCATCTAAAAAAAAAAATTACTTACCGTGTCTGATGTTGATGACGCGATGATATTGATAGCTGAAATGAACAGAAAAGAAAATTTAATCAATGTTATTTAATGAAATAGAATGAGATGACTTACCCTAATGTTATCTTTTTCTTCATTGTTTATTCCTTAAAATAAAATAAAAATAATAAAAAGATCAAAGGAGGCCTTACCCCACCATCCTTATGATCGTAAAATTAAAAAAAATTAAAAAAAAGGAAAACTGATACCTACATTTTTTTGTTATTGTATGGCTTGATCTTGATTTGATTAATATTGTATCATCGAGGCCAATCTAAAACAGAAAAAGAAAAATGATTATTATTTGATTCAAAAATTTGAATAATTTTATATAGAAAATCATACGTATATATACCTTGAAAAATCATTTTTTTCTCTCGTCGAAAATGATATACATATTTAATTGTACATGTTGACCATTGATCATCAATGATAACAACATGAACAATGATTTATGGACGAGAGAAAGACGAAAAAAAAAAAGAAAATTCCTCTCTTCACATATATTTCTTTTTTCTTTCCTTTCTCTCTTGTTAACATTAACATACATATATAATGATTTATTTATGAATTTTTTTAGATTGTATCTCATCTGGAATGAAAATGAAATTGTTTTGTTTATTTTTATTAATGATACTCAATAACAAAATTTATGTATAATTATTTTATTTGCTATGATAAAATACAAAATATATTACATCAGACAAACTATTACTTAAGTAGACATACTTAATGTTAAAAAAGTTGATTCAATTTCTTAGACTGTCGAAAAAAACAACACAATGGAAGTTTTTAAACACTTAAATTTTTACAATAATATTCTTTTTGGATGAACATATCTAAATATCAACAAAATTTTAGATCACAATAATTCATTATAGAAGTTTGAAAAAATCTTTCTTTGTTACGTGGATTTATTACAACAGAAAAGAATGAAACAAGATATATTCTTCTTTTGAATAAAAATTTATTTATATCGATAAATCTATTCTATACACATCAAGATCAACAATTTGTTATTCATGTGCAACCCATGGGTTAAATATTTTAAGGAAACGGTCTGCCTAGCGCGTTTCCGTCAGTAAGACAGCGTTTCACGGCGTTCTGTGTAAGCAGTCACGCGTTTTACTTCGTTTCGTGTGGAATGAAACGCATTGCGCAGCATCTGTTATTCGAAACGCTGCAAAACGTACTGATTTCTTAAACGCGTTTTCCAAGTGCTTACATAAGAAAACGCCGCAGAACGAAATCTACACACACGATTTTATAGAAACGTTATAAAACGCGTGCATTTGGAAAATGTTTCACAGTATTCCACTACAGCATCTGATTGTTCTGGAAAAAACGTGTTGAATATTTTTGTACTGACGTTCTTCAATTATTTGTTTCCTTCGAACTTTAATTGTGTGATGGTTCATTAGAAACATGGATGAAGCAGTTTTCGAAGCTCGTTTTTTTGCTTGAACTTCTTCCAATACCTCTCTAAGCTCATTATTGAAGTCGTCTGAAAGAGTATTGTGAATAGCCAAATGAAGAAGGTTCATTGTATTAGCTATTTCTTCGGCATGATGTTTTGTACTATGAACAGTTGATCGTAGCATCCCTAAAGTTCATCAAAAGATAGTAAAAGAAATATAAAAACATTCCGTTACCTAGAACAGATTCAAAATTAAATGTTGAATAGTTTGATAACTGTCCGTAGTCCTGCACGCTTTGTGCAACATGGTGAACACTGTGTATCACTTGTTGATTATGTCGATTAGTGTACAACGATGGATATTCATGTAAAAAAGTATCTAAAATATGATATATTTAAATACACTTTTTACTGATGTAGAAAGACATCTGATCAAGTGAACAACGAAAAATAGGAGTCTATTAATTTTGTTTTGAAAGTTATTTGGATAAAACTTGTTCAAATCTTGAATTGATTTTTACTTCTTTATCGACTTAAATGCTGGATACAAGATCATTCTTTAATGTGAAAACTTTAGGTACAATTGTTGTTGTTTTACTTCTATTCTTCACTCATTAAAAGACGTGAGAAAAACTATACAAAAATAACAACAATTATTCTTTTTGTTTTGAACGTCTCATTAAAGTGACCAATGAACAAGGCAGCAGTCTGTAATACTAGTAAGTTTTTCGGACATAAATTTTAAAAGTTGATCAACGAACTCCAGTTTTTCGTTATTAGATTAATTCATAAATAAATAGCTTATCTTACCTAATAAAAAACGAATATGATCAATATCTTCATATTGAAGTGAACGAGACTCGGCGAGATGCAATGCAAACACCAACAATAAATAATTTTTGAAAACGGCTGGTTTTAAATAATGTTTTAATACTGGTGCTGCAAAAAGTAAAATCAAACGAAATTCATTTGCTTTGAATCGATGAAATTTAACGATTGGTCTTGGAGCTCTGCTCGTTGTTGATGGATATCGATATTGGCTTAGCTTTTCACTAACAATATCAAATTTTGTGAAGCTGCACCAATCCGACCATTTGTAATCATCAGAAAACCACAACTTAAGTAGTTTTTTCTTAATAAAAATAATGAAATGAAATTCGGTTTCATGCATCGAATAATTCTATTTTTTATTTCAAGAGATATATTTTTCAAAAAATCTACATAAGTAGAGGAAATAAAGAGTTAAAGTGACTTTGTTTAACTAATTCAAGATGAATTATCCCTCAACGAGGTACTATTGATTGTGACATTGAAAAATCATCGAATATGGTCACTGAACATTGCTATGTGCTCCAATTAACTAAGATAAAAATATACTCACCATTACACCACTATAAAGATTGTGGAGTGAGTCTGTAAGAAATGACTTGCCCACATCGAAATACTTCAATGCTCGTAACGCACATGGACCCAAGTATCCTTTTCTTTGTTGATCAGTTGCATTTTTCAACGCCATAATTCTGTCATAGTTCTTGTTTGACCGACATTCTGGTTCATTACAAGATTTTGAAGATAACGGAAAAACACGTATATAATGCTTGCCACCATCACGACTAGGAACGGTGATGCCTAAAAGAGAAATAAAAGTATCAAATTAATCTATAAACAACTAGAATATCGGCAACTCAGTAAAAGACACTTTGTAACCTGATAATGTTAGAAAGCTATAAGACAAATCTCTCGCTATGCTTCTTTAAAACAATATTTTCTAACATTTAATGAACATGTATAATTTGAAGTAATTTTGAACTATGGATTCTGATCAATAAATTTCATCTAGCAATGAAATGCATGAAAATCATAATTACGCAGGCTTTCAATTGAACTTATGCAAACTTGAGTACTAAAAAGCAGCAAAATATCTCCCATATTAATAGGTTAGAATGTTACACCTCAATCTATTTCACAATTACTTATGGACAAGCATTTTGAAAGAAAAATTTTTCACAAAATTTTATTGATAACAGAAACCTGTTTTAATATTATAATCTTAGACAAACAAAAAGGTAAAAAATTCTGACAAAGGCAACTTGTTAAATATTTAAACGATGAAATTGGAAATCAAATAATTTTGTACAAATACAAATCTAATAGATTCCATAGGGCAGAATTCCAACCTGCCTCGCTGTTGTGTTCAATATCTCTTTTCTTTTATCATGGTCAACAGAAAATATTAATTCTGTACTTTCAAGAAATTCAAAAACAGGAGATACCACTCATTGCAATTATTATACTCTTACTGTTAGTGAACAACAAAGCTACTAGAGGAATGCCTAAACCGCATGAAAATATTACAAAATTAAAATTAGTTTGAATAAAACAAAAATTATTATACTTCTTCAATTTATAGAATGATTCCTACCAGGTATCTCACAACGACCGCAACCGAATTCACCGATAGGCTCGGCTACATTTTGAACGATAGCCTGTGCAGGCTTGTCACATGTCGATCCAATAAGAAACACTTTGAGCTTCACCATTTGATTTCCTAGAGCTTTAATGGTGAAGGCATTTTCATTTTCTAGAAGTTGCAATTCATCTGTCATCAATTTTAACATAGCATATGTTTGCTCTCTACTAGGCTTCTGCGGTCCTGGCCATATACCACCAAAGATACAATTTTGTAGTTTATAACGACGAGTTCTATTGATCTCATTTATTATGAACTAGAAAATGAAACAGATCATAAATGCGTTAATAAAAATTAAGACTTATAGTCAGCTTACAGTGAATATCCAAAGACTATTATCTGAACTATCAGATATGGATATTCCATCGACATTTAACAATAATGTAATAAAATTCGATGTATTTTCATTTAAAGCAATAGACTGATACCAATTAGCATGTTGAATATCACTAATACAACTATTATAGCATGAAGATGGCGAAGAATGTAAAGTAAAATTGTTTTCAGATGCTAAAATTGATTGAATTTGATCTTTAATTTGAAATTTAAGGAAAGCAGGAGCTTGCGCTTGAGAAACATCTAAGTGGCATTGTGTATTATCACATACATTATGATAAACCTTATTGCAATTCTGACAAATTTGGAATATATCTGATTTAATATTTTTTGTTGCCTTCCGTTCCAAAACACGCTTTACAGCTGCATAACTTTTGGGAGCATTCAGCACACGAAATAAACGTAGAAATAGGCAAATATCAGATATTGCCTTCGTTGTCAATTTGTGACGTAACTTGAGGATGATTAAAGCAGTAGCTATTTCCAGCTTCGTCAAATTTCTCTTGATAAACTTCAATCGTTCATATTCTGTTCTAAAGCAATACGAGAAACAAAAGTAATTCATCATAATATAATAAACAATATTATATAGGTCCCAAAACATCAATTGCAACTACGTTGATAATTAATTGTAATATACAAAGCTCAACTCAATTCTTGTATCAGCACTAGTTGTCTGCTTGCAATAAAGTTTAGAAATTGAAAAAGCTTTTTTAATTACTGTTCTTCAAATATTTCTTCCGATACATTCCCATCGATCCATTCTGAATTGCTCTCTATATTTCCATCATTGCTAAAAGAAAATTAATTCAGTTGTTGATGATTAAAGAAAGAATCGAAACTTCATACTTTAATTCATGTAACGAATGCGTCTCGATGTTGGCATCTACTTCAATTACTGGTTCATTTTGTTCTGTAACTAAATACAAAATAGCTTGACCAATGTATATAGAATCAACTTAATTGAGATCACTATATACCCATTGATGATACTTCTGCATTAGCTTGACACTGAAAAGTATTGTCAAACAGGTATAAATTTTTCTTTAATCTTTTTCTTCTTCTATGGATAGTACGAGTAGACCACATATCTAAAATTGTATCTAAAACTGAGTAGTTTCAAAGATATTTTAGCATATCAACTCAACATTTCTCATGCGTAGACATATATATATATATATAGATAACTTTGAGACAAAGAATCACTAAAATATGGCTATTTATGTTTTTATTTTATTTTTTTGATCTTGGAAATGCAATAATTACAAAGATATCATGAAAAAGTAGAAAGTCTTTTCATAAATGCTCAAAGTAATAAAGTTTGAATAGTATCTCTGTCGCAACTTGAACTAATATTCTTGTATGGCTTCAAATGAGGATCATTGTTTCATGAGACATATTAAACATTTGCTGAGTGTAATGCCTTAAATTTGGCTGTTCTGAATGGACCATTGATAGCTTCAGTGATTTTTCCTTTAACAAATAATTCATTCGGATGACAGTACTTCACAAAATCTAAAGAAGAATAGAACTATTCATTCTAAAATTAAATATAAATAAAATTTGACTTTACCAAGAATCGATTGACGAATATTTTCAGTCATGTCATCAGTTGTACGATTTTTAGATGGAAATAAATGACGAACAATAGCTCGTGCAGTAAGAGTTCCAGTATTTTGTTTCAATGATATTAATACATTGGCTGGTAATTTCAATACTCTACTGGAATCTTTAAGAACAGTTCCTGATAATGGTTTGTTCTCGAACCGTTGTGCAGTATGCACAAACCATTGTTGAATTTCAGGTGGAGGCATAGCTAAAAAGAAGGAAGCATGATGATCTATCTTGTTATATAGGAAGAAGAATTAATTCATCACATACGTAACATCGTCGCATTTAACATTTCGTTTTGTTGTTGTAAAGCTGTAACTTTATTTTTCAAAATTTGATATTTATCCGATAACTTTTTGTACTTGACTAGTAACTCATCATATGTTTCACCTTCCTTCACTTGTTTTTCACCAGATTTACCAATAGTTGTTGTAGTTTGGTCGGCTTCAGAATCCTCCAATATGCCGCAATCATCATCATTATCATCATATTTGTCGTCGTTAGACAAATTCAAAAATTCATCATTTGCTAGTTTAAAAAGAAGAAACAAGATTCACTTATCACAATATGAAAGATGGCTAATTTATCAACTAACCTGAATACCCAGCAGCTATATCAGCATTTTCATTGCCTATATTAACAATAGAATGTCAAAAAAAAATGACAGTAGATTACATTAAAGATGATTTATTTCACTCTTATTCTGTCGCATCGTACTTTGTTTCTTATTGGAATCCAATGTTTCAAAATCCATCTCGTAATTCGGTGAACTACGAGAAGAAGAAGCATTAAAATGACCTTCTGAAATAGATGATTATACAATCATTAGATATAAAAATAATATAAAAAAACTCTTGTCTTACGTTTAGAAGATTTCTGTGTCAATACTTGATTAGACACATTTCGTGCAACAAAAGTATTCGATGTTGGTAATTGTACTGGATTACGAGACTGGAACATTGTAGTATTCGATACTTCCTTCGAATGGTGAATGTCATCGTCTTTTTCAAGCATATCTAGTTATTCAAAGAAAGAATATAAGTCTTACGATAAGTCATTTATTTGCTTATATTTACCGATTTCCTGTCCACGAGGTTTGGAATTTTTCTTATTCTGTGTTTTGTAAGTAACGGCTTTAGATGTTCCTGAACCGTTACAAGAACTTGAAGCTGGTACATTTTTAGGTTGAACTGGCGATGCCTTAGGTGCCGAGTTGATTGCTAAGAAGACAAAAGGTAAAAAATGTGTAAGATATATTCAAAAAAATAAAAGAATAATTTCTTACGTCGAGCAATACACTTGTTCACCATGTTTTCGTCCAATGGACTCGAGCTTTTTTTGTTAAATGCATCATTTTTGGAAGAAATAATTGCTGATGTCGAATCTAAATTAAGAATTGAATTTACAATCATAAATTTTATAAATATAGATCGGTACCATCGTTGATCTCTGATTCACCAATTATATCAAGTTGATGTTGACAAGTGTCTAAATCGCCTTCAAAATCATAAAAATAAGAGTGTAAATAGACCGCAACACGTAAACGATGAACTTACCACAAAACAGAATCTTCACACGTGTATGATTACGACCTTCACCTTTCAATGTACAATCATCACCAACCTTTAATCGACGATTTGATGGATTCACAATTTTATTCATATGAACAATCTTTCGTGTTTTTTCATTATCTGGATGTTGAACAATACAATGTGTAACATTCGTATGTCTCGAAACAGTAGAAGCTGATGAGACAGCAGAATTATTTCGTTGTATAACAGGCATTCTGAAATCAAACAAAAATGCAGAAGATTTTTACACTTATGGATGCAGTCTTCAATTATATGTATCAATCATCGATAAGATTGAACAAATCGATGTAAACAATGAAAGAGAGACAAGGTTTTTTTTTTACACATTTCGTTTACGAACTTTCAAATAATCTGCAAACTATAGTTGTTCCGTTGCTCTAATAATTTAATTCATCAGAAGAATAAGAGACTTTTTTTTCTCTATATAGACACAAAACAACCAACCAAATAGACGGCACGTTTCAATATAGCCAGACACATGAAAAATTAAATTGATTGGCAAGCCGTTAGCTGAATAAGAACGTTATAAATTATTTAAAAAAAATATACAGTTCAAAAAAGACAGTTGTCGATCAATTAGAAAGAGGAAGAATAATTCTTTTAAAAATGTCACCCTGCACATTATTGTTCAAATATTTAAACTTTTTAAAAATAATAAAAGATTATAAGCAAACTGAAAATTAGATAATCATAGTCCTAATTTGTTCTTATAAATATTATCTTAGTTTGATTGTATATTTTATGATAAAATTTCAACAATGAGTTAAAGGCATTTTGCCGTTACAACTGTGTTGTTTTTTTCATCATAATACTGCATGACTATTTCTCTCTCTATAACTTAGAAGTTATTAGAAAGAGAAATTATATCGGAAAGAAACCTTATTGGATGAATTCTCATCGTTTTACTACTTTATAGTAGCATATACTATTTTTTTTCTTTCTTCCTTTGCTTTTTTCGCTTGTCCAGTTAGTTAAGAATCATATATGTTAATATATTATCAAATATTTTTTCCTGCCATGTAAAATTCATTTCTAAGTGATCTCTTTGCTAAAAAAAATCTATAAAAAGAAAAAAATTAGTAAATACACAAATATATGTATACAATTTTCTTGAGTGATCAAATTGAAGAGTTGAAAAATTACAAAAAAAATTTGTTCCGAAAAACTTCGAATAATTTCACTCATAGATGTATATGCATACAAACAATTATCAAAAACAAATCGATAGAATTGATGTTAAATAGGTTTTTATTTTTAGTTTTCAATTTTACAATCAATTGAACTGTTACCAGGTCATGATCAAAGTTGAGATATACAAAGACAAATAAACTTAGATATTCCAAATCCTCAATAATTATACATTAGTAGAAAAGTATGATCATTTGCATATATAAGTAAATATAAATATACTTTATTTAACAACATTATTTTTTATTCTTTATTTATGCTTATCTATGTCTATATATACAATCGATTCCATAAATTATTTTTACAACCGTTGGATATTAAAAAATTTACAAAGTTTGGTTCATTAGATATGAATATTTATTGATAATGATTTTCTATTCGATGAAATGTTATAAAGTGGACAAGAAAATAAGCTTCTTTAAAAACAACCTTATTTATTTTATTTTTGTTTATTGATATTTATACTTATCTATGCATAGAATCTTACAATATCAACATTAAGCCGATTAGTCATAAACTCAAATGAAAGTCTAGTTTTTAAAGTGTTAATTAAGTATATAATAATTCAAATAATAGATTTCATACATTGGCATATATAGTAGAAATCAACGAAAAGAAAATACAAATAATGTTGTTGTGAAATTAAAAAAAATATTTTAATTTGTTCATGTTTGAAGTCAATATTTATTTTCATTTTGTTTATTTAGATTTTTATTTGTGAACGTACAAAATCGATCCCATAAATCACTATATAATTGCTGCATTTTGAAAAAGTAAATTTGATTTATCCAATATAAATACCATTGATCATGATTTCATAATGGATCCAAACATTATATATGTGAAGTGACAAGAACAAAAAATTATTTATTAATAACACTATTTTTTTTTTAGATGATTTATATTTATATTCGTTAATGTATAAAAGCGATTTCATATAATTAATATATTGTTATTAATTACGTAAAAAGCTAAAAAAATTATTTCGTATTATAAATCATTTACTTATTGACACTGACTTAATAGTAGACTTAAATGTTATAAATTGAAATTGAGACAGAAAAACTTATTCAAGAAGATGAGTGTTCGATTTATTTTCTTTTATGTGTATTTATATAGATTCAATAAATTAATAACTTTTTACAAAAAAGGATTCAGAAAAAAAAGACATGAATGATTCTGAATAATCAATACATTTATTTATATTAGATGCTTATATACTGCTTGCATGTGAAACATTGAATTAAGA
>CAJNOL010003624.1:0-21034 GCA_905250125.1 Rotaria sordida
GACTAGAACAAAAGGAAATTAAGTGTAAACTATATGGTTCGGTAGAGCAGTCGATGCTCTATCCAACTGTATTAAAATAAGAAACTTTCGACGTTTTACATAAATACAGCAAACTATACAAAACTATTAAAAATAACGTAATCAACCTGTAATAGCTGCACTAAGTGGCAGCAGAACAATGCACACAGCTTATAAGAAACGGATGAAATGTATTTTTTTTCATGTGGTACAAATCGTTTTCACTTGTTCTGCACTCAGTTTTACAGGCGCAATTGTTGCAATGTTGAGCAAAGAGAAAAAAACCATTTAATTACTATTTACTTTATTCCAATTTCTTATGCTTCATCAAAAAAGAAAAGCAATTATTGTGACAAAAAAAATGTACACACTTTTGCAACTAAGAAATTGGATGCAATAGTTCGTATCTCTGATGTAGAACGAGCGCATAAATAGAGTAGGTTTCATAATATATTTGTATTTGTCTATCAAATTCATTTTCTCAGCGGCAAAAAAAAACCTATTATATTTCATTCTCGTTACAGTTTTAACAATTATCGAAGAGCATGGAAATAACAGACAGGTATAGTATAACTATTTCTCATAAACATTAATACTGATAGATATGATATATTTCAACCAAATTATGAATATTTAAAAATCCGTTGCTAAGAAAAAAATATTGCTGAAGCATATGAAACATAGTATGAAGATTTTTTTTTTAAAGTGAGCAACATTTTAAAAGAGAGCTCATTGATGGGCCATTTCAATACATATCCAATATTTGTTCTATTGTTTCTTACTTTTTTTACATACCAATGTTGTCTTGATTAATAGCCATGGTAGTGATCCTTGATTACACAGGACTCTTCTAATATAATTGAACTGATTCTGATCCTTTTCTTTCTCTTAGAATTATCTCAGACAACTTACATGTTGAGGACAATAGTATGTCAAGAAACAACGATACACAATATATCAATATCGATCAAAGACTATTGATTGCAGAATCTCGATCGGACAATCCAATGGAATGGACACGAGATGATGGTGCTCTATGGCTTCGTCAATGCAATTTCGAAAAATTTATACCTACATTTCAAGGTTGGTGTGTCTAGATGATTTCTACTGAAAAAGAAATGATCGATTTGTTCGTATCTAGAAAATGATATAGATGGATTAATTCTATTGAGTGATGAATTTGATCAGAGCATGATCAAAGATTTGATACCAACAGTGAGGAGTAGAATTTTATTTAACATTACTAGAAAATCACTCAGACATAACTTTGAACAAGTAAGCGATACTTTGACTATCAAAATTCAGTCTGACGTTTGTGTTACACCAGATGCAACCCGACATCACTATAGAAAATCAGACGAATGTCAATCAAAAATCGATCATTACTCAATATATGTATCATAATCTTTCGATATTTGATCATATCCTTTCTCGTGATCATTCTTAGTTTTAGATAGTCTGAACAGAAAGATCTCATACTCACACCCGTCCATACTCCATACCGACAAAACGATCGTAGATGCTACATATATGAGATTGTAGCCTGTCAAAAACTCTACAAAATCGTATGTGAGAAAATATATTTTGCAAATACTTGCGACTAATATCAAGGACCACAATATTTAGTAACCTTTCATGCTTAGGTGTGGGTATGGTTGTTGATGTGTAGTCGTCTATCAGTAAATTGACTCTAGTTTCTTCAAGGTCTTATGAAAACAGAATTTACTATATACCATTCGATGCACCACAAAAAGTTCTACAAAATGGTATATTTGGTTTTTCCTTTCTGAATAGATTACCTTATCCAATAAGGTTCTTTATACATCATTCTACGAACTTTTGGTCAGACCTAGTATCATTCTAGTTTGTGACGAGGATATTCAATCTATGATGTAAAATAATCAGCACTGGTTTTACATGACAAAGACTGACTTTATTACAATACAAACAGTTTCGTTCGATTCAGAATGATCAAAAATCTATAGATATCGCATTATAAAAACTTAAAAAACTAGCGAAAAAACGGTGTTCCGAGCGTTTTTGATCATCAATGTGAGGTGTATCATTTTTGAACAAAACAAAATAACAATTTCGGGTTTGTGTAGAATTCTAGATCTTGAGCAGGCGAATCTAATGCACTCCTTACAATTGAAATTCCATACAACTTTTATAGCACTTTAGATACTGCTTTGAATTTTATTGACCGCTCATCAGAATCATAAGATGATATTTTGAATCATCTATAGAAAGATGCAGAATGCCCGCCTCTATCAAATGGTGAAAACCGCAGACCAATACCTATTTCCATTAAAAGGTTATTCAAAAAACAACCACCCTTCTTCTATTTTGAAATGGACACTAGTCTGTAGATTTTCTTAGACGGTTTGCTTTCAGCTTCAGTTTCAGCGACGGTCTCTAGAAAATGTAGAACTATTTTAAACTGTGCCAAATCTATCGATGAATGAGTAGTTTGAAGAGAATATGAATTTTGAAGAAAAAAATCGATGGAATTTGAATTATGATATGAAGTTCTGCTCACGCTGCAATTATAGGATCCAGAGATGTGGGTTCTATGTGCGATGATCGGGAATATTGACGATGAAATAATGACGGCAAGAAGGAATGCATCAACTGTTTTTTCAAGTATCAGCAATATCTACGCATCTTTCAGAAAAGGATCAGAGAATGCATAGAATGAGCGCTACTGGTCTATCATATCTATGACTCATCGTAAGATATGATAATACATCGTGCGATTTATTTTTTTTTAGTTAAATACAACACTATTATATTATGTATCCCGTTTTCTTTCTTTCATTTTATATGACACGAAAATAAATATGCACATTTTCCCTAAAACAGTTGTAATGCACTAAAAAGGAACGAAAAAATGCCTAGTAATAAATAAAGCACCAGGTCTGATTTGTCATTCAAATATCTCTAGATCGAATTCAAATAAACAAAAATAAAATGATAGAAATTATATGTAGTTAATGATTGGCTATTCTATAGTTCTAACCATTAGAAACTTTTCGTTACCGATGTAAATCTTTCAGTTCAATACGCATCATTACTCGTTTTTTTCTCATCCGATAATAACCCCATCGATCAGTTGATCAGAAATTTTCTTTTCTCCTTGATCATTATACTATTGAATAAAACACTCGGCTGTAATACATTAATAGTTGTTTATTATAGTGTAGTGAAATATATGCTTGCCATCAACGCAAGATTTTGTTTTGCGTATGCAATTACATATAAGCCATTTCTTCACCCGAATTATTTTTGGATAAAAACCACTTGGACATAGCAAGTTAGCCTGGGTAATATTTTCCATGATTCAGTTTTAAAATAATTTGTTCGAGTGATTTTTCTAACAATATCAAGCTTTGTATGAGTAAACTAATTTCTTGTTGAAAATTTTATCTGAGGTCACTTCGGCCAAAAGTGTAAAAATTACTCTTCGAATGTCTTCTAATCATTTTGAAAGCAGTGCAAAAGTCGACAGAATATTCAATTAAATCGATCCTCAACGATTGGAATACATTTATTGACATTCACTATTAGTACTTTTGCCCTCCTAATCAAATGAATACGAGCATGAAAGTTACCAATTTGAAAGAAAATAATGATTCTACCACCAAAATTCCCAATAAGTTCAAATTTGAACTTTTAAGCCGTCATTTTCTATGCGTTAAAGAGATCATCAAATTTTGTACATAAAAACATATGTTTGACTATTCCAGATTTATTTTCACCATCGACTGATAATCAAAACTAAATGTCTACTGAAATTGTATTCTTGAAATAAAATTTACTTTACTGATACAAAACTTGGTATTTATGTATCTATCGATTTCATCATTTCATACATATCTAAGTCATTGCTTTTCTTTGTCCATGAGAGCCATTGAAATTCTTCGATTTTTTTCTTGTTCTACTATTTTTATTTCCTTATTGCATAGTTATAAAAGAAAATGTGTGACGTAATCGAACTAGTTCTTGAAGATCAGTGAGAAAGAAATTTTCTGTAAAATTGTAAATTAATCTAAATATAGATTTAGTAGCACGAAAACAAATTTAAAAAAGTGTTAATTGTTTTTCTCTTGTAGATCGTATAAATATAATGAAATGTTTTCAGTATTATACATTTATATTCGTTACGATATGGTATATATCTTCAACTGAATTTTCAATATTTCTTCAAAAATTTTTTTATTCCATTAAATCAAATGATAATAATGTAAACACTTATTCGATAGTGTGTTTATCAGTATTTATTCAAAATTTTTCATGTTGGCTCGGAATAACTATATTATATATCATATTAATATTATCCAATCGAGAAAAGAACAATTTATCAATAAATCAATCGTTTATTCAACATCTAATCAAGATGAAATATGCAAGAAAAATTCAAAAACTTTTTATTTGTGCTGGATTATTACATTGTATAGAAATATTGACTATGAATTTCATGTTGACATTATCAAATATTCCTTGTGTTCACACAATTCGTTCTTTAGAACCATTATTAGCTGGTATGCTAGTATATTTATTTCCAATGCCGAATAAAACTAACGAAAGCGATAAAGATTCAAAAATCGATAATATTGAACGATGGATTGGTACTATTTTAATGGTATTAGGTGCTTTATTAGCAACATGGCGCAGTGGTCAATGTTATTTATTGGGTATAATCATTTTTCTTGGTATATTAACTAATCTATTTATGGTTATTCGAAATATTTGTATTCAACATATCACTGTAGAAAATGACGATATTATATTTACACAAATAATTTTATACGGAATCAGCACTTTATTATCATTTCTATTATTATTTATAAATGATTTTCCGTATTTATCAGTAAAAAAATATATGACGATATTATGTTTCATAGGTTTATGTAGTTTTATTTATAATAGTACATCAATAATAGTATGTAGCAGAGTATCACTAGTTTCACATAGTTTATTAACGATGTTGAAACGACCGACAATTATTTTCGCCTCAATTATTTATTTTGATACTCAAATAAGTTTAATGATGATTATTGGAAATATAATTATTCTTATTGGAATAATATTATATAAAATAAATATAATAGCTTTATTATCTATATCCCGTACAAAATTATATATTATTATTTCAAGTTTAATTTTAATATTTAGTATAGTAATAATATTTCCACCAGTGCATAATTATACAAATGTCAATGATTCATTACGTATTAAAATGGTTAAGATGAATAAAGATTTTCCATTATTTTATTGGAGACATGCTACGGGTGTTGATAATTTCGGTGATAAATTATCTGACATTCTTATAAAATTAATTGTTGATTCGAATCTATCGGTAATCACGAGTGATAAACCATATTCATTGTGTAAAAAGCCGAAATTATTAGCCATTGGTAGTATATTTAATTTCGCATGTCGAAATGATGTTATATGGGGTTCTGGTATTTTAGATCCTTCTCATTTTCATCCTCGTTTAAATTCGACATTAAAGCATACACTTGATATAAGAGCAGTTCGTGGTCCGCGGACAAGAAATATCCTTATATCAAAATTTAATCTAAATGTACCAGAAGTTTATGGTGATCCAGCATTATTATTACCTTATTATTTAACATCATATAAAAAATTGTCAAAACCAACTATTCCAATACTTATCATATTACATCATGCAGATGTTAAAAATAAGAGTATACAATTTGGATTAAATGGAATAGTAACAGCTAATGCATTTGTACCCTGGAATGAATTGTTAAGTTTAATTGTTCAAAGTAAATTAGTGATATCATCATCATTACATGGAATAATTGTATCAGAAGCTTTTGGAATATCTGCCAGACTATTGAAATCACCGCACTTTAGTTTATTTAAATTTTATGATTATTATGAAAGTACCAATAGAACTCTTCGATATGCAACTACAATTGATCAAGCTATTAATATGGGAGGAGAAAAATTACCAAATATTAATCTAAAACCATTATTAAATGCATTTCCTTTTGATAAATTTGTCACTAATAAAAATTCATAATTACTTCATTTATACAAATACCAATTAAATATTTAATAATAAAATATACAACATATTAAATATCCCTCGCTTTGTTCTCTCTTTCTGGAGTGTGTATTTTATCCAAGGAGAAAGGGGGGATTTCATTCGGACATCCCAAGGCGCTGGCATGGCTCCGAATGAGCCTTTTCCCTTTGCGAATACTAGTCAGCTATACTTTGCATGCAGCTAAACTTGCCAAAAGGATACATGAATAATTGTAGATGAGATTGATATTTTGGAGATAGTTCGAGATAATGTATGAGGACAGCCAGGTGATCAGTTTGCACATGAAAACGGGTCATTGGAACAATGCATCAAATGTAATGAGTCCTTTATTAACGTAGATGAAGTTAGGACAAAGTTCGAGTAATTTCACCGTGGATTCGCCTAGGAAAATGTTCCAATTCTGCTTCACGTACAACTTGACGAGCTCTATCCAACGGTATCATTACGTTTTCCGCATGGAAAAACCATTTCATCGAAAATTTCAATGTGGAAATACCATACCATACAACGCATTCCATTCCAATGTATCTGTGAACGATTCTTTGCGACAACATGTTTTTCAAAATTCCTTCTTTGTGTGGTATTATAAAGACACTATGAAATCGTTGTTCGGACAACTTATATTTGGTTTGCTGTACAAGAGATTTGAAGATATATTACGAGTATCGATTATGTCTTATAAATTAATTTTATCATCATCTTCTGATATTTCACTTTCAGCATTTTCCGACTCTCAAACGCTTTCTTAGTCGTAAAGATCATCGTTGTCACTTTCGTCTTCAATCCAATTGTCCATAACTATTTTATAACACTCAAAATAGTTTTATTCACATTGTATAAGAAAAAGTAATTTCAATATATAAGACAAAAGTAAATGAAGACGCACTAGATAAACTAGCATCACCTGAAATCAGAAATGGAATCGGTCTACCGGTATTAAGCAGGATGCTGATGATTCGTCAGTTTATAAGAGAAAATCTGACCTACCGACAAAATATCGATCTACACACAACAGGTTGAGGCTTGAAATGAAATCTTGTTTCACAGTGAACTCTCTTGCGGGCTACTTTCGTACTTTCATGCACACTAGCATTATGTTTCACCGTTGATAACAATAGTCTCACTTATGGGCATTCTGAAAACTGTTTCTTAAATAAATTCTTATGTGATCAGTGGAACTAGTCTTTGTACCAGTTGTATTTTCATATGATTACCATCATAGAGCAGGAAAGTGAAAAAAATAGACCGATATAAGGCGGTTTCGACCTGTCAGATCAGTTTCGACCGGTTTCGACCGGTCGATCAAAATCTAGATCAGTACTGGACCGGACTGGCCGGTTATTGATACCGGTTCCATCTCTGTCTGAAATAATAAATTGGTATATAAAATTGAGGGTGTGGGTGTGGATATTAGCAGAAGAGAATAACACACACCCACACCCACACCCTTTTTTTGGGGAAAAGTGTACATCTGAATGACGAAAGATGACCAAAATAAAGACAAAAAACAGAAACTGCCATTCTTTATGGTCTACCCATTATTATTTTCACTCGTTCCTTTTTTCCAAGATAAATATTGAGTCATTCAACTTCTCTCTCTGAAGGTGCTGATAACGAAGTAAGTGTTGTTGTAAACAACCGAGTACCAACTTAAAATGACATAGTTCCTTGTATAAAAGAGGCAAAAGTTTGATTATAATCGTTTTTTTAAATCGATTATAATGGCATCGTTTTAGCCAAATTTTGATCTGCATTTAGATTTTTTAATCAGCTTTTAATCGTTTTTAATCCATTATAATTGATTATTTGTGTTTTAATTAATTTTGATCATGATAGTCAAAGCATAAATAAGTACCGATTAGTATCTTCTCACGAAATATGATCTATGTGTTTGAGATTAGTCTAGTATTCTATTTATCATTTATCAATGCTAGAATCCAAAAATCAATAAAAATCTATAATTGTCAGGATAAACCAGAAAAAATGCACTTTTCAATTTATCAAGATTAAAATCGTGTCATTATAAACAATTCAGATCAAATTTTTTGTCATTTTCTTTACATAGGGCGTCATGTATCCGTAATACAAGATAAATAAATGGATTGCATCGTTACGAACGTGTACAACATGCTTCATGTATTTTTATGAGTTCTCTTCATTTTATTATATTCCTACTAAACTTGAGAAACTGATAACTATATATAATTGAATAAAGCATTGATTTACCCTATCATTTTGTATATTTGTCATTTGATTTATCCATGATCTTGATATAAAATTTACTGAAATTGTGAAAGTCTTCCGAAAGATATTTATTTTTGCTGTAACACCTAGTTTAACGAATACTCTTCGTTTTAAGTAAATTCTTATAGTCGTGAGAATGATCTAAGACATCTATAGAAGGCATATTTGTATCAAGTATTGAATGAAACCATTTTTCATTCGAGGAGAATGCTTTATGTTTTATTTTTTGGGTTTTCATTCATCTACTTATGTTTACATCAACGAAAAACATGGAAAATGATTTGAATCTTTATTATCTTAGGTAAAAGTCACGCTTTTTCGGTCACAGCTATTTGTTGCCCATTTCCCATCGAATAAGTAGAAAAAAATTCGATAAAAAACGACTCTTCTCCAAAAGTGGTATGATACGAATGGATTCGCTTTAAAATGACTAAAAAAAAATTAAATCATTTGTTAAAATCGATATGAGTATCATTCATGTCGGCATCCATTATCTTTAAGAACAACATCAACGATAAAGAAAATTAACAAAACTCAAGATTAAACTATTTCTATTATACAAGCAAACTGACGATTATTGTTACTTTCGTATAAATCTTGTTCTTTTTCTTCCATAATAATATTTAGCATGACCACGATTTTTGGTCACGGTCACGCGTGACCGTGACTCGTGACCACTTTGCAGACCTCTAAAGTCACTTGAGATATATGTATATATAGCAGTATGATGTAAAACAAAAAAGATTGAATATTAATTCTGATCTTCTTTATAATGTATCTATAATATCACTGCGCACATGATAATAACTTTCTGTACTTTGTTTTATTTCTTGCCCAGTTATTGACGTATTTTCGAATATCAGCATAATGCATTTTTTCATAACCGTCACATTAGAACATGCACACGCACCATCATGTATGAATGATTGAAGAAAGAAAAAAAAAGCCATGTGTTACACCTTGCTGGCGCAATTCAAGTGTTTACTCACAAGAAAAATACAAAACTAGATGCGCTTTTTTCTCGTTCTTTCGTTGTAAATGTATTTATTATCGGTTTTTTTTTTGGCGTTTTTTCTTTGCATCATAACAAGGCAATAGAGCAGGCTGGATGCATTCAGATAGGAAGTAAAACTAGCGAACGACAATAACAAACACTACAACAAAAAGAAAACTCTAGGAAGAAGATAAAAATCATATAAATTGACGAGATTTTTTTCACTTTCTTTCCATGATGTCTTTCATTCTGTAACTAATACACACAGCGAATAAAATGAATAAGTCAACAACAACTGTCGCAGCTGTGATGTTGACGGAAAACGCAAACGTAAAATCACAACAACAACTGGATACTAATCGAGCTCAAAGCTTTCTAGTGATTTGGCTCGATGCTAATATTGACGAAAAGAACAACAAGGATTCGACTGATACAATTTCAAAACTACGAGAAGTTATTAACAATGTACACACATTTATCAATGCTGATGAATGCATTAATTTTATCAGTAACATTGACGAAGGACAGATGTTCTTAATCTCGTCCGGCGCATTTGGGCAAACAATAGTTCCTAAAATTCATGATATGCCACAGATCAGTGCCATCCACATATTTTGTGGAGATAAATCTCGACATATGCAATGGGCTAAACAATGGTCGAAAATCAAAGTTATCGATACAAACATCAAGCCGATCTGTGAAGCATTGAAACAAGCTGTACAAGAAGGTGATCAAAACAGTATTCCGATCAGCTTAGTTGATACAAGTGCTGATACAACAATTAAAAATCTGGATCAACTCGATCCATCTTTTATGTATACTCAGATACTGAAGGAAATCCTTTTAACAATCGATTTCGAACAACGACATATTCAAGAATTTACTACTTTCTGCCGAGAACAATTCGCTGATAATCCGACAGAATTAAAAAGGATCGACCAATTTGAACATGAATATCGTGATCGGACGCCTATATGGTGGTATACGTCCCCATTTTTTCTTTATCTGATGCTCAATCGCGCCTTACGCACTGTGGATGTTACTGTTATAATGAAAATGGGTTTCTTCCTATGTGATCTTCATAGACAGATTACTCGACTTCACGCTGAACAATATGGTGGACATATACACTCATCAACATTCACGGTTTATCGGGGTCAAGGTCTGTCTCAGATAGATTTTGACCACTTAGTAGAAAGAAAAGGTGGTTTATTATCGTTTAATAACTTTTTATCGACCCAGAAAAATCGTGAGATTTCTCTTATGTTTACTGAATCGGCTATGACAAATCCCAATTACGTTGGTGTCTTGTTTGTAATGACAATTGATCCATCCATTTCTTCAACACCTTTCGCCAACATCAGTACCGTCAGTTTCTTTCAAGAAGAAGAAGAAATTATTTTCTCTATGCATTCCGTATTTCGAATTCGAGAAATCAAACCAATCAACAAGGATAACCGTCTCTGGCAGGTGGATCTGTCACTGACTAGTGATACTGATCCAGAGCTGCAAACTTTAACAGAATGCTTACGTAATGAAACATTTCCAACTGAAAGTGGATGGTATCGATTAGGTGCATTATTGATTACAATGGGTCAATTTGATAATGCTTATCAAGTATACGAAATGCTATTGAAGCAGACACATGATGATTGGGAAAAGGCGAATATTTATCATCAACTTGGACGAGTTCAGGATTACAAAGGAGAATATGCAGAATCGATTAGATTCAATGAAAAAGCACTTGAAATCAAACAAAAAACCCTTCCTCCAGATGATTACAATTTGGCTGTCACTTACAACAATATCGGTTTGGTATATGAGAAAATGAGCGAGTATTCAAAAGCTCTTTCATTCGGTGAAAAAGCGCTCGAAATCAAACAAAAAATCCTTCCGCCAAATCATCCTGCTTTGGCTAATTCTTACAACAATATCGGCTTGGTGTATGATAAGATGGGCGAGTATTCAAAAGCTCTTTCGTTTCAAGAAAAAGCACTTGCTATCAAACAAAAATGTTTTCCTCCGAATCATCCTGAGTTAGCTATTACTTATAACAATCTCAGTCGGGTATATACCAATATGGCTGACTATTCGAAAGCACTTTTATTCTGTGAACGTGCTCTGCATATTGGACAAAGTTCGTTACCTCCAAATCATCCTGACCTTCAAAAATATCAAAAAGACATTGAAAGTTTAAGAAAGAAAATATAAACATTTTTTTTTTCTAAATATAATCACTATAATTCATAAGGAAAATAAATGACAAAATAATCCAAAGTTGGGTGTGGGTATGAGTTATTCTTCTTCAATCACTCCCACCCATTCTATACAATGGTAAACAAAGAAATTATTTTTTTTAATTTGCACGTTTATCTTATGAAAACGAAAGAAATAGTATCCTTTTCTATAATGCCGATTGTATGGAGTAGTCGTGTAAAATGACAAAGTCTAACTCTCGACTTAACCAAAATGTTCTTCTATACATGATCTCTATTTCTTTTGCACCACAAATATTCCTTGAATGCATAGTTAGTTTTCCAGTTCTGCTAATTTTAGAACAATATTTAATCGATAAAAGTAATTCATTAAACTACACTGAATGATACATTGCACAACGTGATTTTAAAGAAAAAATCGAAGACTTTTTTTCTGCTCAGGAACTATTCTGCGGAACAATGCTATAATCAAAGAATACGTTTTGACATCATATTAAATTATTTTTGAACGAAGAAACATAAATATTTTACCATCGACTTGAATGAACTTTGCGTGCTGCTAATCTAATTTTAATTATATTTTAATTTTCTATTAGTTTTCAACTTTCACACTCCAACTTTAAGCGAATAATTACTTATAGTGGTTCGCTAGGGCCAACCGACCGCATGCACAATCAAAACATAGTACTATAAAGTGCGAGAAATAGATCTATAAACATTTTTGAACTCTTTAGTCATAAATTCTTCACTGTTTAAATCAGGTCGTATACCAGTCGATAGACCTTGATTTGCTTCACAAAACTGTCTAAATGAAATTTTTCCATCATCTCATTTTACAACTAAAAAATATTTTTAGCACTATCTTTGAAGGTGTATGAGATCGGTTGGCCCTAGCAAACTTCTATAGGTAATTCTTTAGAACGTAATATTTTGGATTTACATATGCTACGCAAGAGCTAAAACTAGTTTTGAAAGAAATCCTTAAATCAAAAACATCTTTTTCCTGTTCTTTATTATATAAGCTGATACAAATATAATAATCTGTTGATTGCTACTACTTTTACAAAATTCTAGGAACAGCATTTCTCAACTAAAAATATTTTCCTAGAAGGTTTTCATATCAAATAAAAACGTATCGATCGTCGTATAGATTATAATACCATAAGGATTGAACTGAAAACTTTTTGTTTTAATGGCAGCAACTACAGTAACCACAATGTCTACAACAACATCAGTAACTTCAAGTACGTTTTCTTTAGTGTAGAATTGTTAATATTGAGATTCAATTCAACATCTACATAAATAGACCATAGCTACTTTTTTACGCATATGACTGTTCTGATTGAAATCATACGTTGAGAAACGATTGATAACAGACCTGTGCCCGTGTACTGATGGTTAGATAATGTAGAACGTGATATATCATCCATTAGTATGATTTATTCAGTTACTTTTACTAAAATATTTACATCTTTCAATTAATTAGAAAGGTTTCAAATGGAAATCGTTCGAAAAAGTTCTTTGTGATCATTTGTCACAATATCGAACCAGAGTATCAATGACTTCAATGAAAGATGCAGTAAAAACTCGCTTCGTAGCATCATTCTGTGAAAATACAGGAATATATCGGATATATATAGGACGCTAGTTTCGATTTTTATACTTTTTTACACTTGTAAAAAGCTGTAACAGCTTTGCAGATGAGAGACTTTTGTTCGTGTATATGATGATGAGCTAAATCAAAAGCATCCTCAAGTGTTGGAAAAGAATTATAGAAGTGTTTTTCTGTATATTTTCTACTGTTCTATACATATCATGTAAATACATAAATACTAGCAAAACCCAATTAAATAAATATCCCCCAAAAAACAACTTAATTTCTGTTCATACAATATAAACTGTATTTTTCTCAATACTACTGCAGTATCTAACATTTTTGAAACTATGGAATTAAAATATGAATCCGTTATAACACTTTTGAGAACAGCTGCTGTTACATGTAGTGGCGGAGCCAGGATTTTGAGCTGGGAGGGGCTCAACCCCCTCTGAGGGACCTTTGAGCCCCGGTTAGCAAATAAAATACATGGTTTAAAAATTTTCCTGGGAGGGGCTGAGCCCCCCCAGCCCCACCCTGGCTCCGCCACTAGTTACATGTCCTAATAAAATAGACTTGTAATATCGAGTGACAACTCATCCTTTATCGTAATATTAGTATTTTACTAATAAAACTAATTATTTACAATGTTGATTGCCAGTTTATTGGTCGAAACGGAAGACAAATTTTTCAGTGTGTTCCAATGATTTAACAAGTTCTTGTGGGAATAGGGATCAAGACCATGAGATAAAACATGAAATAGTTTTTGAATTACATGCTGAATTCTTGTGCATTTTTCAAATCGGGAAACATATGACGAAAAACACTTCCAATATCACCACACGAATTGAAGTTATAATCACGTTGAGCAACTGTCAAAGCTCAAACTGCTTCAGCTTTGATGACATGCTCTTGAATATCAAATATTATTGGCCGCTTAGCTGTGTTAAATTGTAAGACTTTTAGAAATGAATACTGAATCATCGTTCACTAACCAACGGATCATTGCGGAAACAAAGATTTTTCTTGCGGGAGAGGGAACTCAAAAAAGCTGCTCCCACAGGATCCTAACACCTAGATCCATATCCGCGACCATAGACAAAGGTACACACATACCCACAACCACAGCTATACCCACCCCCGACATCCCGCACCCTCATCCTGTGGGTGTAGGTGTAAGTGTACATGAGGGTGAGGGTGTGGACGGGGAACAATGCAACACCAGGCACATTCGCACTCACAAATTTGTCAGAAAACGCAGATTTTTTTATTTATTCGAGAACTGAAACGTTTACAAGCAATAAAAAGTAGAGGAAAAAAGTTCCATAAACGAAATTCTTCATGATCGACAACAGTACAGCATTATTCAGCCAGGCCAGCGAAGGCTTTGATTACGAGATATTGCAGACTGATGATTGCTTTCCCACAGCTGCAAAAGCGTATCGTTGGAGTCCTTTCCTCTGATTGACAAATGCGCCAATCAAGCGTTGAACTAATGCATGTCGAGCGACCGGTAGTGAAACAGGATTCTTGTCTCGCTGAACCACGATAGTATTTCCCACAAAAGTCACTGCTGATCCTTGGATCAGACAAACATATGCCGCCAATGGAAGCCACATATTATTTCTCGTCTCCAGAAATACCTTGATAAACTGATCGGAAGGTACCAAAGTCAGACGAAGCTTCTTATCTCGCGTGACACATGAGTGTAATTTAGATACAGTATTCGAATCTAATCCTTTGATTCCAGAATATGAACATAGAGCTCGTTCAAGAACAGCAGCATTTAAGCCTTTATCAGCAACTGAATTCACTAAACTAGTGATCCCTTCGGTTGTTGCTTCTTTTTCACCCATATTACAAAGAGCTTTATACGCCAATCTCCTAACATGCGAATCTTCATCCTTAAGTGCATCAATCAGAGCAGTGATCACTTTGCTTGTTAATGCTTTTTCACTCATGTAACAAAAGTCTAGACAGGCACTCCGCCTAATACCCGAATCTTCATCCTTAAGTGTATTCATCAGAGCAGCGATCACTTCGCTTGTAAATGCCTTTTCATCCATCTTATAAAGGGCATCAGATGCATTCTGCCTAATATACAAATCTTTATCCTTAAGTGTATTCACCAGAACACAGAGCACTTCGCTTGTTGCTGCCTTCTCTCCCATATTATTAAGAGCTTTGCACGCCTCTTCACTGACATTTATATCTTTATCACGAAGTGCATTAGCTAGTGCAACTATTACTTCGTTCGTTGCTGCTTTTTCACCCATGTTTCCAAGGGTTTTACACGCAGCGCTTCTGACAAACGAATCTTTATCCTTAAGTGTATTGGTCAGATCAGCAATCGCTTCTCTCGTTGCTGCTTTTTCACCCATGTTTCCAAGGGCTCTGCACGCAGCTCCTCTGACAAACGAATCTTTATCCTTAAGTGTATTGGTCAGACCAGCAATCACTTCTCTTGTTGCTGCGTTTTCACCTATCTTACCAAGAACTTCACACGCCCCACTTCTGACACGTTTACGTTCATCGCGAAGTGCGTTCGTCAAAGCAGCTATTACTTCGTACCGTGCCGCGTTTTCACCCATCTTACGAAGGGCTTCACCCACACAGAAAGACATCAACAAATATCTATCAGCAAGGGCATTCACCAGAGCAGCGATCATTTCGTTCGTTGCTGCTCTCTCACCTATATTTCCAAGGGCTTTATAGGCAGCTCTTCTCATAGATGGATCTTTATCAGTAACTGCATTGATCATATCAGCAATCACTTCGCTTGTTGCTGCTTTTTCACCCATGTTTCCAAGAGCTTCACGCGCAGCGCTTCTGACACTAGAAGCTTCATCAGTAAGTGCATTCATCAGAGCAGCAATCACTTCACTCCTTGCTACTTTTTCACCCATGCTTCCAAGGGCTTCACAGGCAACCTTCCTGACAGATGGATCTTTACCAGTAAGTGCATTGATCAGATAATTGGTCACTTCATTCGTTACCGCTTTCTCACCAATATTTCGAAGAGCTTCACGAGCAGTCGTTTCGACAGACCAGTTTCTATCCTTAAGTGCATTCATCAGACCGGCGATCACTTGGCTCGTTGCCGCCTTTTCACCCATCTTTCCAAGGGCTTCAGCCGCCTTCTGTCTGACATCTGGAGTTTCATCAGTAAGTGCGTTAATCAGAGTGGCAATTATTTCGCTTGTTGCTACATTTTCATTCATGTTCCCAATGGCCTTACACGCAACCCCTCTGACAAACGGATCTTTATTAGTAAGTGCACTGATCAGACCAACGATAACTTCGCGCGTTGCCACCTTTTCACCCAGATTGCCAAGAACTACACAGGAAATCTCTCTGACATGCCAATCTTCATGAGTAAGTGCATTCACCAGATCAACAATCACTTCGCTCGTTGCTGCCTTTTCTCCGATGTTACAAAGAGCTTTACATGCATGTTCTCTGACATACTGATCGTGATGGGTAAGCGCAATGAGAATAGAGGAAAGAAGTTTTGGCATAGGCTCCAGTATTACTAATTTCGACAGAATGTAGCATACCTTGCTTTTTATGTGAGTAGATTGAATACTCAAGAGTTCGATCAATTTGCTTTGTATGAACTTATCGCTGACTAAAAAAGGTGCGTGTTGAAGGGATTGTATGACATGTTCGATGATGATGGACACGCCCACGTTGACGCATATAGATAACCACTCGGCGATTAGTTTTAGATATTTTGTGTTCTGAAGAAAAACTCTGTGTTCTCCGAGCTCATTAATGCATTCAATGATGAGTTTTATGTGTTTTAGCCCAACGAGGTCTAAGGGCTTTCCGTCTATGGCCGACCAAAATACATCTGCACATGATTGATAATCGGATTGCGCGAGAAAGCCGGATGCAAAAACAAAGACTAAGAGAAAATGTTGGTTGTACTTGTGATTTCTGATAAAATCAACTGCTTTTAGATGATCAGAACTCTGGAGGGTTGTAAGTAAATGATGTGCTGCAAAGTACTCTTGAAAACTGAGATGAACAAAATAGTATTGCTTCTCTATTTGGATTTGATTTCCCGTAGGTTTGTCGTCATACGGTTTGAGAATACCGATATTCAGTAATTGTGGATGATCGATTAAGGAACAATTAGTCTCGTTTTGTATTTTTTGGATGAGCTTTGGAGAGAGAATAATGTTGTTAGATACCATCGCTTCGAAAGCTAAGTTTTCTAAGAATTGTAACTCCTTGCGACATCGGATGTAAACTTCTTTCTTTGTCATTTGTTGAACGTTTATATTTTGTCTTCTTAAGTACCGTCGGCATAGCCACTCTGTCATATGATCATACAATGTTGTTATCGTCAATATTTTCGTTTCCACCAACTCGGTATCACCCCAGAGACCGCATATCAATTCTAACGTCAGTGGGATATGGGCAACACCCCAAACACTAGGATTGCACTTTAAGAAGTTTAGAAGCTTCTGGCCTTCAGACGGAGCATTTGCCATTTCACCTTTAATCTGGTCGAAGAATAGTTCTACATATTCAGCAATATTATCATCTGTGAATCCAGTTATTTCGACTTTCACATCATATGGTGATGCGATCATGTAAGGTCGAGACGTCAAGATATGATGTTGCTTCTCATATATATGATTGAAAACATCGCTTAATTGTTCCGGAATATGTTGAGCGAATTCATCATAACCGTCTAGTATCCAAAGGACTCGACCTTTATTACACTTCTCTTTGAAATGCTGTCTCTCTTCCTTGGAAATATCATCACACGGGAAATACTCTCTCTCCACAAGATCTGCTAGTGAGTACCTTTTCGTCGATGGATAGCGACTATTTGTTAACGAGTATAAGTGAATCAAAACAACCAGCTCATAATCCGACCAAATTTCACCTTTCGCCCATCTATAGGTAACATATTGACAAAAAGTTGATTTCCAGATTCCAGCTCGTCCAAGCACTAGGACTTTCTTTGTACAATCTTCGCATTCGTTGAAAATGTTCCCCACATCAATTGCAGAATTTACACTATATATGTCTTCAAAAGTTTCGAGGATCTCATTATTAGGATGTAACTGACGATAATCCTGCTCTATTTCTGGTTCTGATTGTTCATCTTTGTTTTGTTGCTTTAGTTTCTTTTCTTTTTCTTGCTGTACTCTGGTTTCTACTAGAGCCAAATTGATGTAACTTTGTTCAATGGGAAACGATCTTTCTTCATTTATTATACGTTTAATTCGATTTTCTCGTAGATATTTGTGCTTAATCGATTCAAATAACTGGACCGGCATAGCGGTTGTTTCTTCTCTGGGAACTGACAACTGATTTTTTATTCGATACATAAGATCCTTAGCTTTTGATTGAATGCTTGAGTCAGAACAATCTTGAAAATTTACGTATTGAAGTGGTGTAGTTATGAATCCCAACCAGCCAGAAGGCACCCATTTCTTATCATTTTTATCACCAAGTAAACATGGAATGATGTGTATATTTTTGTTGTTTGCATATTCTAATTCACGTTGGCAGTTATCCGATCTCTGATAATCTGGTGTCATAAAACAGCAAACAATTGCGGCATTGTCGACTGCTTGGGCAATACTAAACAAAAGAATATCATGTAATAGACATGATAAAATATCGAAGTCATGTGAGAATAAATACTTTGCACTGTTATTATTTGCAATATCTCCAGTGGAGTTGAGTGAAATTGGAAGATTTTGTTCTTGGAGAATATGAGAGATTTTTAATACGATATTACGACTATTTGAGTCGTAGGAGAATAGTACACATTGTTCTCCAGAAATACCCATCCACGACAACCTCGTAGTGCTAAAATATGTGAAACTCATAATATTTGCTAAATAAGAAGTTGGAACAATAGAAACTACACTAAATGCCATTTCTAAGAGAGAAACGTCTATCAAGATAAATTCGGTCTACATGAAAATACTAAATAGTTTCGAATGAGCAGATATAAACTTAGCTTCAATTCTAGAAAGGCTAATTCCATATATTTAATTTTCGTTTTTGTAAGCGTCTATCCATGTAGCAGTATGCAGAATTATCCATCTGTTGAATGATTTCTGAATTAACGAAGTGTGAAGGGTGTAGATGTCGGTATGGGTGTTAAAAAAGAGAATACCCACACTCGGTCCCACATCTACATTCCGCCCCACCCACAATCACATACACACCCACACCCACACACTCATCCAAGCCCACAAATAAAAAAGCACTTCCGTGTAAAAAGAGTTTTGCGCCGGCAAGCCAAGTTTTCTAGAAACCTGGACATTGGAGACCTAGTAACCCAAGCCATTGTGATATTCCGTATTAATATGGTTGATTACCTCTAGGCAACTAGGACTCGAGTAAAAGCGGTTGATCAGTCAGTGACCTTCTCTCGTCAGTTTCTTACTTACTATCAGATGACATAATGACATTGTCCTAAATTTTTTCACTAAGCTCAATATTTCATGGACATCATCTTAACCTTAACAAAAGACTATATGTTTTACCTATTCTGATGTTCTTCCTCCAAATGGAAGACCAAAAGACGGTCTATGAAGTTGAGCGGTTGATATTTGATGCGCAACCGAGTACCAGGCATGAGAATAACTTCTTCCTCTACTGGAAACGCCGAATACGAATTGACATCTTTGGCTTGTATCGCTTCTATCATGAACAAAGTGCCTTGCTCCCCTATATATGGCTCGACGGCTTTTACATTTTTCGAACATGAATTTACGCTCCACCAGATTTGCTCGCCACTCTCTACGAATGCCGAACCAATATCACCTACAACGCCACGCCATACAGTTATAGGAAGTGATGGTAATTTATCCAAAGCAGAGATGAACAATCTTATATAAGAGAACCATGGTTTCAAAGCATTTCGGTCCTCAGCTCGTAGTGTTTCATTGAGACATGAAAAGAAAGATACCGGCATAGTGTAAAGATAGATTGCTGCAGATTGGTCCAATGCCAGATTAGTGTTCTGTTTGTAGCAGCTCTCTTTAGCTTGAGCAACGAAATTCATGAGATTAGGAATGAATGGTACGATTCTCTGCAGCGCTTTCTCTAATGGTAGAAGAGGTAAATTCTGATAACCATATATAGGAATTTGATTCGCCTTTTGAAGTTCTTTAACAGTGCTGTTGACAAAACGATCACTTCTGATAGATATCATTGATTGCATCATTGGCTTGATGGCTTCCTATTACCACCAAAATCAATAAAAAGTGTTACACAATGGGTTCTTGTTCATTTCGGATCAGCCCATTTCATAGAGTTCCATTAGATTACGCAAATGAATTAAAAAGTGATTCAAAAAAAATGAATTTTAAAATAACTCAGTTTCGATTGATTTCTATTAGGTACTACCAGAGGTCAACAGGCACTACAGATTATATGCGTTATACAACTTTTCTGGAAGTTCGATTAAACTCGGAAGTGTTAGATATAGACGCGTAAACGATGGAGACGATATACAGATATGCTTTCAACTCTTAAAAACCAATGTTAGCTCCATTGAGTTACCTTTTTTATCCTTGCTTGTATACCAAGTTCGTTTTATTAATCATAAATTATTGAATAAATGTTAAATCACCATTCAGAATTATAAAGAAACAAGTTCAGTATCTCCTATATCCCTACATCTCCTAAGGACGGAGGCGCATAAGACCACAAATCGGCCCATTAGGAATTTTTCGGGATAACCCTATTGAATCATACATCATTCGAAAGAGCATGTTAAAATGAACATTTTGATGCTATTTTCATGGGGTTTTGATTGAAGTTTTGAAGCGAGAAGCTATTTACAAAGTTACTCATTTTTGGACACTAATCCAATAATCGATCGTATCGATGGTCGATCCAATTTTGAT
>CAJNOL010003625.1:0-21028 GCA_905250125.1 Rotaria sordida
CAGGCGCAAGATGTAGTAGAATTTGATTTAAGAGAGAAAAACTTATACTACTGTCAAAGCAGTCACAATGTAAATATAGTTTGGTCAGATGTTTAAGTGGCAAAAAAAACAGAAACATGAAAAACAACTCTCTACTTTAAAAGCATAGTCTGTATAGATATCAGCACATCAATAACATAGATTTTGTGAAAATGAAATTATAGAAAAGAACAAGTCGAATAAAGTAATATCTTGTAAAGAAAGTTGCTGTATTTCATTGCATTGTGCTTCTAAATATTGAGATGATATGTCAAAAAAAAATGTTTCCAGGTAAATGAAACATATCATGGTTCACATAATGTTTGCTTATTTTCCTTTTCCTATTTCTCTCTTGTATCATGATGGAAAAATAAAATATGTTTTGTTCTTCTCTGTATTGATCCTTCTATGTTGAATGATGGTTCTTTTTCGAAGCTCATTCGTCGCGAAATATGAATATCATTCTACTTTTAAGGAAAAATTTGTATTGATGTTACATTCGTCATTCAATTTTTCTTCTAAGTCAGTTTGTATTACTTTGAGACAAATAGCTAACAACAAAAATAAATCATGAAATGTAGAACTAAAACTAAAACGTATACAGAATTTTTTTTTCTAATTTATTTCATTCTAAACAGTTCTCTACATCTCAGTTGCATAACAAATGAGAAAAAATGAATATGAAAGAAAGAAAACAACGAAAATAATTCAACATACTATTTATGGAACAACTCAAGAATATGAGAAGCAGATCGATCTACTAAACTATTCGGATTCGCTTCGATATGAGACATTAACAAATAGGTAAATGAAGATTGAACGTTGAAGGTTCGATTCAAATATATTTCCTCGAGAGTGTTTGAGTTATGATACTACTATGCACATAGAACTGAATATTGCAGTAGTTATGCCATTGCCATCGACATTCATTTCGTGTGAATAAAATGCATCTATTTGAAATTGCTACCAAGTGTACAATTTGACGCGATTTTTTATTGATACAACTTTTTGTGAGGAAAAGAAAATGATGTTCTTGCTTTTTATTGATTATAGTTGACTCACAAAAACTATAGAATAAAACATCAATTATTCCTATTCTATGAAAGAGTAACATTGTAGAAAAGAAAACATGACTATATGAGTCAAATAATGATGGCTTTTATATGTGACCATATTGTTTGCGTGCTTGTTTTGGTTATTTCATCGCTAGGAACACGTCTGCCAGACCAAATATCCATCTCAGATGCTTGAACCCATCGAGTTTTTTTCCAAAATTTATATCCAAAGAAAAGTATCAAGAAAATAGGAATGAGAATATATGAGACAATGAAGGCAACTGGATCGAATGGTGACATTAAACTTGTGTATCCTTGAAAGAAGATAAGGAACACATTGGCTCCAAGACCAAAGTAGGCACCGTAGGGATACCATATTGCCTTAAATGGTAAATTATCAGTACTCACTCCTTGCGCTTTCAAGCCACGACGGAATTGGATGTGCACAAGTGCTATAACAGCCCAGACGATGAATGTAGAGACACCTGAAAGATTAATTAAATATGTGAAAGCAGCACCAGCTCCACCCGAACCTAGATTAACGAAACAGATACATGCAAACAAATTGCAAAAGAGAATTGCCGGCCATGGTACACCATGTTTGTTTGTTATTCCAAGAAATTTTGGTGCTCTTCCTGTTTTTCCTAGATAAAACATAGTCCGCGATGTCACATAAATCGACGATATACCAGCTGATAAGACAGAAAGAACGATAAGTCCATTGATGATATGAGCAGCTACGTGAATGCCTGCATTTTCCAAGGAGATAGTCAGAGGTGATGCAGCCGCTTTGGACGATGCGGAAAGAAGACGAGTCGAATTGTAGGGTATCAACAGACCGATGAAGAATACCAAACCAAGATAGAAAACTAAGATTCGCAAGAAGACTTGCTTGATCGCTCGTGGAACGGCACGTTGTGGACATCGACATTCACCAGCTGTAACTCCAATCATCTCTACTCCCGCATAGAGTGTGCCAGCAACGACAAATACTTTAGCTACACCGTTGATTCCATCCGCAAATGAACCTGGATTTCGCCAGTATTGTGTACCAATATAGGTACCCCCAATAACACCGATATCAATTAGTACGGCAAGAACAAAATACCCTAGAATGACAAAAATCTTGATCAAACTCAGCCAGAATTCAATTTCGCCATAAATAAGAACACCGACGAGTGAGATTGCAAGAAAGACGAACCACCAAATGACGATCCACGCCCATTGAGGCATAGCTTGTGTCCAATACATAATGACGACTGATATGACGTTGTATTCGTTAGCAAGAACTGTGATCCAAAGATACCAATAAATCCAACCGAGAGCGAATGAAAGGGCAGGATCACAGAATCGACTAGCAAAGTCCGTGAATGCGCCACTTACAGGAATTGCAGTTGAGATCTCGCCGAGTGATTGCATAACAAAGAAGACAATCAGTCCTGTGGCAGCAAACGCAATTAGAGCTCCTCCAGGACCAGCGTAAGTAAGTGCAGTGCCAGAGCCTACGAGTAGACCAGGACCAATAATGCCGCCGATGGCGATCATAGTTACATGCCGAGTGTTTAGATGACGCTTAAGCTCTTCGTCGGGCTTGTCATTTTGCAAGACATTGGAATGAGTAGGAGACTGTTTTTCATCGAGTTCGATCATTGTCTTGAGAAAATCTGAAAGATAATCCAGATGTGAATATCTATATGTAGCAGATAAATGAATATTTTAACTTCCAAATATTTGTCACGAAAACGACTGTCGTGTCGAAAAATTTACGTTCTCAATTGGCAGTTGAATAAAGAGCTTTTAGATCGAAATATGCATTTAAAAGTTGAATTAGGGAAGTTTCTTTAAAAATCTCATGTGCAAGAACCTTGCGAAAAACTCTAATTCATCAAATATCATGTTCTACTACTCGTTCAACTAGATCCACACCAATTACTGACTTAAATAAATCAAAAAAAAAAAATTCGTTGAACATGTTTTGCGTAAATCTAAATTAAAGTTCTTTTTTGTTCAACGGAAACGTTTTCGTACAATAACGTTCAAATAAACGAAAATAACCTGTTTCTCATGAGAGAAATCGTGAAGAAGCTTTTAAATATAAAATTCCCGTTTTTCTTACAAAGACTATTCTGAAACAGAAGCCAACAGAGAAAATGTTCGGCAATTAGAGCAATTTGTAAAAAACGTGTATTTCTAGAAATCTTAAAAAAATTGTTCTTTCAACTTTAGTTAAAAAGTTTCTGTCAAGAAGTCAATAAGACAGCATCAATTTGATCAATTGTTTATGAAAATCTCATTCTTTCAGAGAATTTTAATCCATGGACATCGGTCCAAACGAAAATCAGATATGTAAATTCTCTCGAACTTGTGCGAAAAATATTTATGACACTATCGACGAAGTCCATGCTAATCCAAAGCACCATCCATCCTTCATAAATTGATTACAAGTTTTTCTCTGCACCTGAAGTAACGAGTCTCTATGACAAAGAACGAGTCGCTTTGTGTATATACGTATTACGCTACTGTTTCTCTATCTTCATGAATATCCAATCAAACATGAAAACTTTTTAAAGAAAACGCGTGTAACTGCACGAAACATGCTGTGTGTACATGCAAGAAAACTATAGAATGAGCAAAAAACCGAAGTATTTATGACAACCATATATAAACACGTATTAAGACATAGTAAGTCTCTTCTAGAGATTAAATTCGAACATACATAATTTGGTTTATAAGATGAACTTTTTCGCCATTCAACCATCTACTTACATTAGAAGTACAATTAAAATTGAAGGTTATTATGATGATCTAATAAATATGAAGAATTAGAAAAAATAAATAAAGTTTTTGAGTGTATATAATTTGATTATATAGAAGATGGATTTCATTTTAACGAAAAATTAATAAATAAACATCGAAGAGAAGTAATTAACTCTTGCATGGGCACGCAGAATTATTGCATGCAAGTGTTTACACGAACAAAAAGTCGGACATGATCTAGCATGTTTTGTCTAAAAAGTTCAAGAATTGCGGTTGCATATGTGTGATTGTCAAACGCAAGTCTATGCGTGTGTTGTTGTTTTGCATTTACATGTAACAAATACTGATGTTTCAGATAATTTGCATGCTCGTGTATAAGATCCATCGACTAGGAAAATATCTTGCTGATTAACGCGAGTTTTATAAAGTTTTGTGTTTGACTGGGCAACACATGTAATGATGAAGACATTTATATAATACTACTTACGCGCTCGATTATAAAAATTATCATGCATTTTCTTCCTTTCATCATGTATATAGTCGATAGACAAGTGCTTTTTTTTCTCTGTTGAATCATCTTTCAGCATTTTGATGAGTGTATGTTTCTTATCCATTGATTACGTATGCGCAGAGAGTAACAGAGAAAGCTGCTCTTTTATTATTATCGTTGTTCGTTCTCTTTCTAAAAGCATACGCATTTACATATGTTCTACTGATGAAATGAGATAAATACAGTAAATATCAAAGATAGTCCTGTCGTAGATGGTGTAATATTTGATATGTATACTACAGTTGCTGTCACAATAAATGATATAACTTGTATTTCTAAACTAGCACTGTAACTATAGAAACCATTCAATCAGTGAAAAAATATGAAAATAACTTATTGCAAGAATCTTAATTTTTTTTTCTTCTCTTCGACTATCTATGAATTGACTTAACAGTCTGAACTTCCATGTTTCAACAGTAATCTATATTCAATACAAATACTTCTTTTATAGTATGATGTTATACTATATCGTTAAGTTCAACGTATATCATATGTGAGTATTTCATCGAATTCATGTTCATACCAAAGATCGAAAACGAATCGAATTGAACCGAATTAAATTTTCTCGACCCGACTCTCAATAGTACCCATAGTCTCGCATTATTTTGTCTTTTTTGTTTTAACCATGTTCTTCTTAACAAATGATATGAAAAAGGTCGAAACTAAAAAGGTCGAGAAAAACATCGAAAGAAAAAGTATCGAACGATATTTACTTCGAAAAAAAAAATGTCGAAAATGTTGGTATACGATGGTTTAAATGTAAATATCTTCACTGATGTTTTGAAGAGAAAGAAATTTTTTTTTTAAATCATACACAAGTAGAACCCATCGGATTCAAGAATTCCTACACCCGACTGATTAAAATTTCTTGGATCCAGATTTGACCGGTGAAATTTTTGTAGATCTGGAATCTGACTCGGTCGATCAAAATTGTTGAATTCGGATCTAATTGATTAATCATTTGTGACTAGAGACCATCAGGTCTAAAAATTTCTGAATCTAGACCCATTTGATTAAAGATTTTTCGATCCAGACCCGATGCGTCCTATATACAAGTGATATTTTAGAGAATAGAAAAGAAAAACAAACAAAAGTGACGTAAAAGTAAGGATGTGCGTTAGCTATTAAGGTATATTTGTTTTCCTTCGCTGCAGTTAATGAAAAGTATCCAATAATTCATTAAGATCAATTCCATTATTTATACAGCATTCTTTTAAAAGTATTAATACGTCGTTATATTGAATTGAACGATGCTGTTTTTGACCAACCTCGAGCATCAACATTGATTTGCAATAACAGAAGTCTAAATTAAACTTCTTCATCTTGTAAACACAACCTAATAGTAAATTGCCACTTACATCATCTTCAAATTTTTCGACATTTTTTGTTTCTGCCTTTTCTATGTATATCTTCTTAATAGTTGATTTCAATCTCTTACAATATTCATATCATCACAAAACTATATAGTTCAAAATGTTTAATTTGATTTTCACTAAACAACATAATTGCTTGCTCCGCTGACACCGGATACTACTGAGTTTTCTACATTATTTTTTATAACAAACGTTGTATACGACTCTTTCATCACTAAATACAGGGTAGGTTATTAATAACTTCACGATAGATACTCTGCAATATTTCTCTAACAAAACTGTCAATAGATACTGTTGTTAATTATTACTATTGACTAAAATAAAGAAATGAAATTCATTCAATGTAAGTCACGACTAATTCTGCTCGTTCGAGGTTTTCAGACTTTGCTCAATTGAACATATGTTTATAGAGGCAATAGTTTAATGAATTTTAGCGCAAGACATTTTCAAAAAAATTGAGCTATCAGTTTTTTTTTAGATGAAATAATTGAGTTCTTGCAAGTAAAAATCATGATTTTGGTGTTAATTCTCGTAACGGTTGAAAAATTAGAGCGACGCAATAAAGATTCGAAATAGACAACTTCAATAAAAACTTTCACGTTTTGAAGGACTTTATATGATTAAACACGGTACAAAAGTAATTTTAAATTCTGTACAAGGTTATTATGACGATTCAGAGACTCACTAGACATAATTTCTAATTGACAATAATGAAGATCCGCCGATAGATCTCTATGATGTAACCTTTTACCTTATTATATCTCTTTAGATTATTGTAATCAGTAATTCAAATCCACTTAAAGTAAAGACCGTAACTGTTATAATGTACGTAACTTAAAATTTTTTATCGTCTCATTGGTTACGTCTATTATAAACTTGGTAACAGGGAGATAATAATGAGAAACTATTTAAAATCATTACGGCTGTATAACGAGTGCAATCAAAATCATCCTGATCTTGCATAAATATAAAGAAAAACTATTGACCTAATCTATGTGCAAGAAGAATGTAATTATTCGCTTGCATTATTATTTTACAGACATACTTTTTAGAACTTATTCCCAATGTCAACCGTTCACATCATATATTATACAAAGGTGTGATCGTATTACTCGAATAAAACCAAAAGAAGAAAACAGAAAATAATAAAATTAAATAAAAAAAAAAGAAAGAAAATCATCATTGGATTTATCCTATTATTCTAAGTTGAAAATATTTTTATTCAGTCTTATTTATCGAGCACATATCTGGTATGGATCAAATAAATTAATCAAGAAACATTTGTATTTAGTCGAGTTAGTGTTTTTATTATTGTTGTTCTTCGTTTTGTACAATTTAAAAGAAAAATTTATTTTAATCTTATCAATCGAAACTGATCTGAACAAAGCTGCTATCGGATATCGGTCATACATCTAATGATTTTGTTCGCTCGACTCTCTGGTTTATACTCTGATTCCACGAAAAAAGAAAATATAGTTGTTTTTTCGACCAAATTATAAATTCGTCCACAGCCACAAAGAGAAGATAATCATAGAGAAGTGTTTCTTCTCGATATTCGTCTCGAAGGGTTCATTCAATCGTTTACGTGTCTTCTCTGAGAATATTTTACGATACTTACTGCTCGATCCTAAACAGATGAAGATGTCACATATTGACATCATGAATAAGAGAAGAAGTGCATGTATAACTTGATCGATTACCTTTTTATTGCTGCACATGAACATATATCATTAGCAACATCAATATACATCATATAAAAGAAAATGAACACTAAAATTATTTTGTTCTTCTCACATATGCGTATGTTTTGTTCTCTTAAATCGTTCTTCTTCTTTTAAATTATACTCTCCTTTTTTTAAAAATAGTATTCAACTCTATTTATTCTCTTTCTTTTTCTTTTCTTTTCATTCTTCTGTTACCTTCATGTGCATATGGAGAGTCAACAAACGTATACATTTTTCTTTCATTGATATGAACAGCATAGTCACCGTCATGCCAAGATTTCAGTCAATGAAAAATGAACTAAAAACGTCAATATGCTCTTGAACGTTTCATTAAAATCATTACTTTTACATACACACAATTAGTCACATCTATAATAATAGACAAATAAATGTAAAATGTCACTAAAAAACCAAAGTAAAAAATGAAGTTTATCTGGTGTGAATTGCATGTTTTCGTTTGACGAAAAAAGATAAGTCGATTTGCCGTTATTTGATGAGAAAATAAATGAAAGAATAAAGTCAATTAATTCGACAATTAAAGTCACCGAAACGAATTCCTTCACACTATATATCTTTTCTACAAACAATATAGAACTTGCTTTCAATGTCTTCCGACCAACTTCTAAACTCGAATTTTAGTCAATAGGATTGGGTTGGCAAGAAAGTTTTTGCGTTTTTTTTTTCGAAAATTTTATTTTTATTTTTTAACTTAAAGAATACAACTAGCTTTCAGCAATGTATGCTCCATTACTATCTATGACTTGTTGCTAACGCTCTGGTAGCGAAAGAATCCCACGTTCAAAGAAGTTGGCGAGGTCCATTTCGAGGTCATTTTCATCATTGAATTTTTTCTCGCGCAAATGGTTAGAGAGAGAGAACGGAATAAATGGTAGTCCGTAGGAGCCAAGTCTGGAGAATAAGGTGGATTTGAAACCGTAATCCATCCGAGTTCCAATAATTTTTCACGTGTCGATTTTGCAATGTGGGGTCTTGCATTGTCATGTAAAAAATAAATTCTATTCTGCTTCCTTTGGAATTTTGCTGCAACTCGGTCCAATTACTGATAATAGAGATCAGCAGTGACGATGCAGTCAGTTGAAAGAAGTTCCCAATGAATAATTCCTTTTACTCCTCATCAAACGGTCAGCATAATCTTCTTTGGATGATGGTTATTTTTGGGCGTTGGTAAACCTGTTTGTTCAACTCCCAGCCACTGTCGCTTGCGCGTATGATTAACATATAGAACCCACATTTCATCGCCGGTAATAAGATTGTGGAACCATTGATAGTTGCAATGAGACGTCATTAATTCCATACAACCGTTAACTCTGTGTTGGAGCTGATGTGATGACAAATCATATGGTATCCAAACTCCATATTTCCACGTTTTGCCTAATTCAGCCAGATGTTTTTCCACTGTAGTATGAGAGCACCCAAGTTGCTCTGCCAAACACCGTGTAGTCAATCTAGAATCTTCTTTAGATAAGCTGCTGTAAGACATCCATATCCATCTCTAGTACTATTCCGGAATGAGGTAAATCGTCGAGTTCGAAGTCACCGTTCTTGAACCGGTTGAACTAACGTTGCGCTGTACGAATGGAGAGTACATTCTTGCCCATCGTGCTGCATATGTTGCTTGTTGCTTCTTTTACTTTGTGATCCAAACGGAATTCATGAAACAGAAATATTCAGAGCTCTCTAAGAGATATCTTCATTTCTGATTCGAGGATGGGTGTGGGTGTGGATGAAGAAACAGTCACACCCACACTCTAGATCTTTCTTTCCTTTGGCTATATTCGATTACTATTTCTTTTATACATTGTCTGCGATGAAATGATGTAGAGTCATGCAGAGAAAAAAGAAATCCATAGAATTCCATCGTCTACATCCTTCATTCGATGGGATTCTGCTCACTTCTTTTTTTCTGTATATGAATCTACAGCACTGCATCGCACACGATATATGATAAGTCATGACGTGAAAGAAGAAAATTATATACAAGAGTGTGGGTGTGAGGGTGACTAAAGAGAAATAGTACACTCTGACACCCACACCCACATCCTTTATTTAAATCATAGAGTTTTTACTAATAGATGATATTCAATAGTCGAGATTTAAAGTGTCCTAAAAATAACACCAGCTCTATCTATTCGAGTTTTTCTTGATGCGAGTTTTTCATTGACAAAAACAAATCAGGTATCCCACTCGGCACAATAAGAATTAAAATTTGTCGCTTTATTGGTGAAGATTAGGATAATTACTATAGGATCTTTTCTCTAGTGATGTATCAAATTGATGCTCTCCTTGCCTATGTCACCTGATAATTTTATTAGTTCATTTTTTTAAAACTATCCATCTGACACATGATTAGTCTTCTCTCAGACGTCAACCAATCGAGGAAGTTGTTGTAAAACAAACGCAAAAAAAAGACATTCTATTGTGATTTCAAAGTTATATGATATCTGTCCACACAAATTTTACAATTATGTCCTTATAATAAATGTTTCAAAAGTGAATTTATATAAAATATTGATTAAAATAAAATGCTATTGAGAACATATTCTATTTCTTTTCGTTAGAAAATATTACAAATTTTGATTGATTATAAAATTGATTTATACACGAAATCTTTTAATATATATGATTTAAATAAGATTATATATCTGTAAGGTTCAAAGTTTCCAAATGTCACGTTCAAATAAATATATTATTAAATATATAATGTACATGTTATATAGTACTTCATTTCTTTTCTCTTTCTGTTCAGCTATTGTACATATGTTCTTTCTCTAACTGACGTCTTTGCTGAATAAGAAAAACCTTTGTCTCAATTTTTCTTGTTGTTCATTTTCTAAACAGGCGAAAGAGGCTTCTAGACTTCTTCTCTAGTCCGTTTAATTATCTCTCTTCTATGTATATAATATACTTGTTATTTTCTCCAATAAAAAGATCAGATGATAATCGTCCATCCATGGTGACATACATGTAACTGCATTCCTAGTCAAAAAACATCTGAACTTTTATTTGTTATATATCATTTTTATTAATTTGTGAAGTAAATAATTAAGATATTTTTTGAGGAAAATTTTCAATGAAAGTTATAAAACGACGATGTAAGTTTTATTTTAAATTATATCTTACATCTATTATATTTTAGGTTATTTTTTGAAATGATAGTTATTTATTTTTATTTTTACATCTATATGCAAAAGAAAAAAACACGATTCTCAATGCAGAACTTGGCAAATAGATTCGTTGAAAGAAAAGTCTTCCAAAATAACAGTTTAGATTGTTGCTTATGATATAGGAAAAAATACCAAAAATGAGAATTGATCATCGACATCAAGAAAGAATTCAAGACATAAAAAAAACTATTTTGCTGTTTGAATTATTGAGTTGCATAGCTAAGTTTTTGTGCATAGAGACATTTGATCGAAATGAATAAGAAACATTTGATTCGAATAAGATTTCCATCTCCCATTTACGTAGGTCATTCTGAAAGTTTTTAGATTTGTGATTAAATTTAATAAACACGTATGAGTTTGATAATTGTAGTATAGTACATCCAAATCTTATAAGAAAGTCAATCAAGTTGTCGCTCTTAGACTTTTCTTCTTTGGTTTTGTTGTAGATTAAGTACTTTTAAATAGAAAAACTAATGAATTTTATACCAAATGAAAGTTCATCAATAATAGAGTTTATTGGGTGTGGGTGGGTGTTTCTAATTATACTCACACTTGCATTCCATAGTTCCTTAAAAATCCAATATCGGGGCGAACCCATTATATTACATGTTGTACTCACTGAGATCTACAGAGTAGCAAATATCAGATCCGAAACGGTGATTCAAATTCGGAAAATTTTCCTCGTAAGTAGGTTACACGAAATAGCATAGCGGTATAAAAGTACCTCAATATTCTCTCTGACTTTTTTTGATTTAACTGAGATATCGATCGAAAAACTTCTTTCTAAGAATGTATTGTTCGCGTAGTTTTACATTAAAACTTATTTTATTGATATACCAGAAAAATAACTTGTTTCAATAATTTTCTATCAGTCTTAACTGTCATATGATCATTTGTTTGTCGAAGAATCAAGGAGTGTAGCCATACAACAATTCAAAGAGAGAGAAAGTGTTTGTAAATTGGTGCGAAACAGTGTTGATGTCTCGAGTATCCATAATATAAGAACTTACGGCAGTAGTATTGACTTTTTGGAAAACAATCAGTTCTGAGCCATCAGGATACTTGAAAAGTAAATATTTACTCTATAAAAGTTTCCTCTCGAGGAAATCAGAGTGAATGTAAAAATAAAGAGAAAATATATGATATTGATAAGTAAACAATTAAGTAGTGATTTAAAACAACGAAAGCATATAGTATAACAATGAACTCATGATTTGTTTCAATTAATCATTTGATCTGGCATACGGGCAATGAAAGATATAATTAGTGTAGACTTTCATCGCATAGGGCAATAGATAACATTTATTACTTTCTACATAATTAATATTCCTCAAGTAATAAATGCTAGTGTTGAGACTATTTTGCCCTGAATCGGATTATATTGATCTGTATTTTGTTAACAACATTGATATGAACATGAATAAATTCAAAGAATATTCAAATCATTAATAACTTCAAGTCTAGAAATTCTTGATGTTCGATGGACATCATAATAAGTCTACTATGAAAATTCAGACAAAAAGAAAACGAGCTCTATTTTCAATAGAATCTGACATGTTCAAATTTATTCTCGCTCATTCATTCATTTTTTATGAACAAAATATTGGACAACTCTTACGAGCTTTATATAAATAGTGTGAACAAATTCAAGTTTTTCTTTACTATTCATTTTTGAATAATGAACGTTAGCTGAAGCTAAAAAGAAACTTTAACTTAACTGCGACAATTATTTCTCTTTTACTCAATACTTTCTAGTTTCGTTATTTGAATATTGAACTAGTTCAGAAAACGTGAACTACATTAGGAGAGAGCGTACACAAATGGCAACGTTAGATGGTGTTGTGAGCAAGACTCAATTGAGAAAAGTTGAATCACGTCATCATTTGATATTTCTCGATTATCTAATTGCAGCATCTACTCATGGGTTACGTAGTATTGGTCGTGCACATTCTTTTTTCAATCGTATACTTTGGATAATTACATTTACAGCAGCTTTTAGCTTTATGCTTTATTTTGTTACTGCGGCCGTTCTTCAATATTATGCCTATCCAACACAGACAAATGTTGAAATTCGTCTTGATAGCAATATGACATTTCCTGCCGTGACCATCTGTAGTGCCAATCCGTTTCGATACGATCGAATGAATGAATCACTGATTGCTTACTTCTATCGCATGTATTCATCTAACGCAACATTTGACCAGAGCGTCATTAATTCTCTTCAATTTTCTCTGCTCGTCGATTTGATCAATCGAAACCAAACAGAAGAGTTATGGTCGATTGGATTTCAACTGAGTGATATATTGCTTCAGTGTACCTATAACGAAATTGATTGTTCAAAATTATTTACGCCATCCATATCGACAGCATTCGGCAATTGTTTTACATTCAATTGGCAGACAGCAACAAGAATATTTACAATTAGTGATTTTGCCGCAGCTTACGTGCCAAAAGAAGGTCTCTTAATGACATTCTATATACCACGGGAAATGTATTTTCCGACAGAAGATGGTGTAGGACTAACAATTTTGTTGCATGATAATAATCAGCTTCCATTGCCAAACGAAAATGGTTTAAGTCTTGGGCCTGGTTTATTCCACTTAATAACCTATCGTAAGACTGAAACAACCTTTCTTCCATCGCCCTATACAAAATGTAGGTCCGATGTGAGTATCGATATGCTTGCTCTCTACAAAACAACTTTTTTCAACAATTCAATATCGACTACTATTGGATACTTGCAATCGGTATGTCTTGAATTGTGTGAACAGTCGTATATATTCTCTCAATGCTCATGTATCAATGCAATACCATTTCTGACACGAAGCGTATTGACACTTGATGGTCAGTTTGTATCTGCAAATTTCTGTAAACCATCTACTCAACAAGCACCATGTTCATTTAAAGCTACAAGTGAATTCACTGCGAGTCAACAACTACAATCATTGTGGTGTTCGCAGTGTAATATTCAATGTCAGAATATAAATTTCATGGGCGATCTTAGCGCACAAGCAGCTCCTTCTGAAGGAGATATAAGCACTTGGAAAGCTACCCTACTCTATGGAAATAATGAAACTAGAGTTTTGTTGCCAAATGATTTTGCACAACGCTTCGATTACTACTTCAATCGAAATTTCTTGAAAGTTCGCGTAGCTTGCGGCAGTAAATATGTCACCGAGTATCAACAAGATGCAAAATTAACAATAATTGACATGTTTTCTGCGATTGGTGGACAAACAGGCTTGTTAGTATAAGTAAATCTTTCTTTGAACATTCAATGATTTTATGCTATTTCTATATAGGTGGATCGGCCTGAGCGTTTTAAGTGTAATCGAATTGAGTGAACTTGTCTATCGACTTATCTCCGAATTTTTCAAACAAAGGAATAATCGAAGACATGTTCACACTCAACTAGCAGCTAATAAAACAATTGATGCCAGAAAGGAATGCTTCTGATTAATGGAACATTGATATTCTTAATATCAAATCATAAATGTTTGTTTTGATTATATTTACTAGACCTCAAGTGATCACTTGCACTTGTTGTATTTTGAGTCAGTTCAAAACCGAGTTTGGCTGTAGGTATCGCTGTTTACATAACAACAGTCCTTGTATCATATCAACCTTTTTGGGACACTCAATATATGTAATCTCATTTAAGTGAACACTGTCAATAGTCATTGTATCAAGAAGACGACGCTAAACGATAGACATATTTTTCTTTTTATTCATTAGTCTGTGCTACTTTAACCTAAGTGCAATAAGAGATGAATGTCAAAAGGCAAGAAGGAAAGCAATAGAAATGACTCATTAGTGTAAAAGAAACTGTCATGACAGTTTTCAAACAATAATAAAGAAAATAAATAAAAAAAAACACTGAAACAAGTATCTACAGGATTGTTTTAAAGTAACTGAACAGTTTTTAATTGGGAATAACTTTTGATAGGAATAAGACAGAGAGATGCGTTTCTCACCGTTTGAAAGAAGAGATGAAGACATATAAAAGGTAATGTTATAGATTTTTCTCAAATGTTTTTTAAGATTTTCTTAATCGATTTTCTAAAAAAAGAATTGCTGGAAAAAGTTTTATAAAGTAAAAAGAACACTCAAAGTGATTTTTTTTCACAGAAATTGAGAGAATAATTAGCTCATAATTTCTATTAGAAAATCTATAACTTCTGAACTGGTAACTCTCAAAGTTCGAGCTTGACATAGTTTTCTAGGCTTCTGACTGTCGATTAGAATGCACACTTAGTCATAAAAGATTCAGTATGATCACCTTACGCAGTACGTTGATTTAAGTCCTTGAAATAACTCAGTTAAATTAAATTCAATTATACGATTCTAATCATCTTTATCGCCTCTTTCGAACGATGAAAACTACAGCTCTCTATCTTGTTGTTAAAAGCAGTTATTCACAATCAAAGAATGCCCAATTACTTTTGGACTACCCTGTAAAATGTTTAGAAGAGTTAATATTCTAGAGTAATTTTATCAGAAAATAATTGTTGCTAACTCACAGTATATAATGAAGTTAAATAATGTTTGACTAAAATGTTAACCATTAATTTGATGATGGAAAAAGTCATTTTTCTCTTTGAAAGAGAGGAAGAGCTGCGAAACTTGAATCTGAAATTGATCTCACTATCTTCTTTGAAAATATATGTGAGTGAGTTCTGCAAAAGACAATTCAGTACATCTCATTGAACTCAAAGTTCAATGTGGAAATAATCTCAACTATAGAAAATTACATAGAAAGATAATGAAGAATATTCGGTATGCACTTTGAAACGTACGACCTTCGATTTTCAACGAGTTTCATCCAAAAAAAAAAATTTGTTTTGAAATTGGTTCAATGTTAATGTACAAACTGCTCGAAATCAATAAAAAACTTTGTGACATTTGTTTACCTCTTTTAATCCGACCTTAGGATAATTAGATTTTTTTCATTTAGAATATTCACATAATGAACTTTTCAAGGTAATGTCAACAAAAAAAGAATATAAAATAGAAGTTTAGAAGAATGCAATCAATTTTTCCTAAAAGTAAATGGCAAGAAATGGGGTGTGGACGTGAGCGTGGGTGTGGGTGTGGATGTAGGTGTATGTAAGTGTAGATGTGCGTGGGTGTAGGTGGGTGTGGGTGTGTATATGTGTGTGGATGTGGGTGACAAAAGGACTTCACTGAATTCCAACCCACACTCACAAACATATTCACACCTACATCCACTCCCACACTCCACCCACCCACACTCACACCCACACCATACCCACTTACACCCCACTCTCACACACTCATACCCTCCACATTTCGGCTCCTCTTGGGATCGCACTAACAAGTTTTTTCAAATGGAAACAAAACTGTACAACGGGCCGTAAGAAGAGACAGAAATGTAACATATCATTCATACACAATATCTAAAAGATCTACATACACTCCACCTTCTTACCCACCATGGATAGACAAATTCACTAAACATAGAGAAAAGCTTCCAGTACACATTTTTAACAAAGCAAACTTCCTTTGATTTTACTGGAATCACTGTCAGGACAGATTTGTGACCACTTGTGGTTCTTGTTCCTTCGATAGTCTGGATGAAGACAGAAAACCCAGATGGAAACACATAGTCAATAATGCGACCATTTCTTAGTGATGTCGAAGAGTCTGAAGTAAATGGACACAGAAACAAAGAATCCGACCACTATAGCAACATTTCAACTTTGGCTTTATCCTGTTGAAGATCCACATTAAAATCACCGAAGACAATACAATTAAAACAAATTCATGTAGTCAAATCGTTCCAATTCCAAGATCTCGCCTCCAAACTGTACAGACCTAAAAGTCTCAATTGTACTGCAGAGTCCTGATGAGCGTTTCAATACATTAATAAATAACACAAAACCCGCCAGCAAACTTAACTCTGTATTTCTTTTAAACTATTTTACTTCAACACATTTATCTATTATTATTCTCTTGTTATTTAATTTTCGACAGAAAATTAATTGCTGAAAGACAAAGTTAAGAATAGCAGATTGAACTTGTCTTTTCGTTAATGGATAGGTCGCTGTTTTCTAATTGACAATAGTACAAAGCACGTCTACGAAGTTATCTGTGCATTTATCTTTATTTATTACTTATACAATGTATATTATTTTATCATTAAATTTCTATTTGGCTTTCGACTTTATCGGTTGCTGAAAGGTAAGAATTGACAGCAGCAGATTGATCTGTCTCACAGGCATATAGGCCAATCTGTTTTTCAATTGATTTATCTACCATGATGAGATTCTTAAGCAAGGTCCGAACGCCTCCAAGTTTGCTTCACTCATCATTGCAGTAACGACATCTGCTATTATGATGGAGAGTCTTTTGAGAATTTGCCGTGAAAATTATAGACTATGTATCACACTTTTGATGTTCCCAATGATTTGAATGGATTCTTAGTCAGCACTGTGTGATAAGATCCTTAAGCGAGGTAGAAACGCGTCATACTTTGGTTGAGACAGTCACTCTCAATCGCAGTTTATTTGAGCATAGAAGTCAAAAGATGAATAAGAAAAGATTACAAGAAATATTAGTGAGGCTAAGTAGAAGTTAAAAACAGTGAATAAAATTTAAAAAAGTTCAAGGTAGAAGTTGCAACATTAACAAGTCTGCAAAAAAATTTTTAGATTGTCAGCTCCTTCATTGGCAACGACGAAATCCAGCTTTCCATCATTGTCCAAATCGCCAACGGAAACGGAGAACGGAAGAGAGCCATAACCGATCGAAAAACTTTTTACATCAGCGAAGGAGCCATTACCATATCCAAGCAACACACCGACGTTGCTTGTGCCATAATTGACGACAATAATGTCCAGCAAGGTGTCGTTGTTGAAATCACCAACGGCAACCGCGTTCGGTTGAGAGTTGAAACCGGTTGAAAACGTTTTCTGGCTTGAAAAAGAACCATTACCAGATCCAAGAAATATACCAATACTGTCATTGCCATGATTCGCGACCACGATATCAAGTATGGTATCATTGTTGAAATCACCAACAGCTACAGCCCATGGAGAAGAATCAGTTGAGTATGCCATCTGATTTGCAAAAGAACCATTGTCATATCTCAGAAAAATACCGGTGTTGTTAGTGCCTGAATTCGCAACTGCAATATCTGTTTGACCATCATTGTTAAAATCCCCAATGGCGAACGATCTCGGTCGAGATCCATTCCCAGTTATGAGCCTCATTTGATTTAGAAAACCTTCATTTGGATGTCCGAGATATACACTAACCCTTGCCTGATTCAAATCAGCAACGATGATATCCAAATGAGTGTCATTATTAAAATCACCAACAGCTACCGATGAAGGACTAATGCCAGTTGAATAGATCATTTGATTTGCAAAAAATCCATTGCCATATCCAAGAAAGACACTCATATTGTTGCTATCCCAATTAACGACGATGATATCCAGTCGATTGTCACTATTAAAATCACCAATAGCTACAGAGTATGGTGCAGAACCAGTTCGATATGTCTTTTGATTTGCAAAAGAACCATTTCCATATCCGAGAAGAACACTTACAGTCTTGTTACCCAAATTAGCGACGACGATATCCAGTCTGGTATCGTTGTTAAAATCACCGACAGCTACAGAGTATGGCCAAGTGCCAGTTGAATATGTCGTTTGATTTGCAAAAGTACCATCAGCATGTCCAAGAAGGATGCTTACGGTGTTGTCATCATAATTAGCGACGACGATATCCAATAGGCTATCGTTATTAAAATCACCAATAGCTACAGATTGCGGGCCAGAGCCAGTTGAATATGTTGTTTGATTTGTAAAAGAGCCATTTCCATATCCGAGAAATACACTTGTAGTGTTGTCATCATAATTAGCAACGACGATATCTAGTCGGGTATCGTTGTTAAAATCACCGACAGCTACAGAGTATGGCGAAGTGCCAGTTGAATATATCGTCTGATCTGCAAAAGAGCCATCTCCATATCCACGAAGCACACTTATAGTGTTATCATTCCAATTAGCCACAACGATATCCAGATGGGTGTCGTTATTAAAATCACCAACAGCTACAGAGTATGGCGAAGAGCCAGTTGAATATCTCACTTGATTTGCAAAAAAGCCATTTCCATATCCGAGAAGGATGCTTACAGTGTTGTCGTACTGATTAGCGACAACGATATCCAATCGGGTGTCATTATTAAAATCACCAACAGCTACAGAGCGTGGCCAAGAACCAGTTGAATATGTCATGTGACGATCGAAAGACCCAAGATTATATGTGACAAGCACATCTACATGATCGATGCCATCATATGCGACAATAATTTCTGAACGTCCATCTTTGTTGAAACTACCAGCACCAATCATCAATGGAGCGTAATCGAAATTTACACCGTAACTTGCTTGATTTTCAAATATTCCATCCCCACTTCCCAGAAACGTAACAAGATTTTTAGTACCATAATTGGCCACAGCTATATCTACTCGGCCGTCTTCATTGAGATCTTGGATAGCAATTGAGTAAGGATGAGAATTTAAGCCTGTTGAGAGCACCATTTGGTTTCCAAAAGTGCCAGTCCCATGTCCAAGAAGAATACCTATGTTATTGGTACCATAGTTGGCAACGACGATATCTAGTAGGCTATCGTTATTGAAATCAAAAACAGCAAAGCTGCGTAAACGAGAACTATTGGCAGATGCAAATGTAATTTTGTCTTTCAGAGCTCCTCTGTCATATCGAAGTAGTATACTTACATTGTTGTCATACAAATTAGCAACGACGATATCCGGTCGGCTGTCGTTATTAAAATCACCAATAACTACAGATTGTGGGCCAGAGCCAGTTGAATATGTTGTTTGATTTGCAAAAGAGCCATTTCCATATCCGAGAAGGACACTTATAGTATTGCTACCAAAATTGGCGATGACGATATCCAGTCGGGTGTCGTTGTTAAAGTCACCAACAACTACAGATTGTGGGCCAGAGCCAGTTGAATATGTTTTTTGATTTGCAAAAGAGCCATTGCCATATCCGAGAAGTACGCTTATAGTGTTACTACCCTTATTAGCAACGACAATATCCAGATGGGTATCATTGTTAAAATCACCTACAGCTACAGAGTATGGCGAAGAGCCAGTTGAATATTTCGTTTGATTTGCAAAAGAGCCATTGTCATGTCCGAGAAGCACACTTACAGTTTTGTCATTCACATTAGCAACGACAATATCCAGTAGAGTGTCGTTATTAAAACTACCAACAGCTACAGAGTATGGTGTAAAACCAGCTGAATACTCTGTTTGATTTGCAAAAGAGCTATTTCCATATCCAAGAAGGACACTTATAGTGTTGCTACCAAAATTGGCGATGACGATATCCAGATGGGCGTCATTGTTAAAATCGCCAACAGCTACAGATTGTGGGCCCAAGCCAGTTGGATATATTTTTTGATTTGCAAAGGAGCCATTGCCATATCCGAGAAGTACGCTTATAGTGTTATTATTGTTATTAGCAACGACAATATCCAGTTGAGTGTCGTTGTTAAAATCACCAACAGCTACAGACTTTGGCAAAAAGCCAGTGGAATATGTTCTTTGATTTGCAAAGGAGCCATTGCCATATCCAAGAAATACACTTATATTGTTGTCACCTCTATTAGCAACGACGATATCCAGATGGGTGTCCTTGTTAAAATCACCAACAGCTACAGAGTATGGCTCATTGGCAGTTGAATATATCGTTTGAATAGGAAAAAACTCGTCATAACCAAGCATGATACCTATAGTGCTCGTGTCATTGTTGATAAAGGCAATGTCTGAACGATTATCTCTGTTTAAATCACCTATGGCAATGGAGATTGATGAAGAAGATCCAGTTGAATACATTTTTGGACTTGCAAAGGCACCGTTGCCATATCCGACAAGTAGAGCTATATTATCAGTACCATTATTGGTCACGACTAAATCCATTCGATTGTCGTTGTTGAAGTCACCAATGCCAATAGAATATGGAGAAGCAGTGTCAAGTGAATATGTCGTCTGTCTCATAAAAGTTCCGTTGTCTTGACCCAGAAGTACACCTACACTGTTATTTCCATAGTTGGTGACGGCAATATCTAGTATGGTGTCTTCGTTTAAATGACCAACAACAAGTGAGTATGGATGGGAATTCGGACCAGTTGAGAACGTGATTTGATTCGCGAAAGTACTGTTACTAGTTCCAAGTAGTATACCAACATTGTTTGTACCATAGTTGGCGATAGCAAGGTCCATCTGTTTGTCGTTATTGAAATCGCCACTGACAACCGCAAACGGAAAAGAATCATAACCCGTAGGATACGTGCTCGGCCTTGAAAAGC